>VIAB01001772.1:145710-166008 GCA_009801035.1 Oophaga pumilio | reverse complement strand
TCTAGGCGGGGTCACGAGTCCAGTAGTCCTAGTGTTAATGTATCAGTGACATTGTAATATCTTAGCTGGCCACTAGTGGTGATAAGTTAATTTGGAGGATCACTTTCCAAAATACCTTTCCCAGACTATGTAGAACTGAAGTTGTGGAGAGGTGTTGGTGATTCTGAGATTGTGAGATAACTCCATAGTTGTTAGAAATGGCTCCTGTAGCTGACCTAGTTCCTGGACCAAATGAATTGGTTAACATGGCATGAAAACAGAAAACCCAGAGACAGAATAAGATTTAGGAGAGCTAAAAGCCCCCATGCACGTCAGATAGGTTTTGGACGAATAGCCACTTAGCCGGCAGCTATCTACCCTGACTCCACCATACACAGGAGAGCATGGCTGAGCGTTTCTGTGTTTTCTATGAGAGAACCTCTACCAGACTCCTCTAATAGCAGCTTATCTTCTGGAGAAAAAAGGATTGACATTTGGAAATTCAACAGGACGGATTCTTCTCTGCCCAGATGCAATTTGGGAGGAGGCAAAGCATTTATTGGGACTCGACGCCCTCATACACAGTAGACCATTTGCCGATCCAGACAATTTCCGCAGGTTCAGCTGACTTTAGTGTTTTGTGTATGGGCCATTATGGGCATTTTTTTTTTATAAATACATCTTTACAAATATACATGTTCTGAATAACTGTAATTACCTTTTTACCTTGTAAATCAATATTAAAGTATGGTGAAGCAATAGTTTATTATTACATGCATCATCAGTAAACCGTAGAATATTGCAGTTTTTGTAATAAACTGAAAATACCAATATTATGTTATGATCCGGAGTTGCGTATCTCCTGTCCGAGATGCTCATCAGTCCTGCACCTTAGTGTCTGCTATGACAATATGAAACGAGTATATCATTTAACCAAGACCTATACATAAATAATGCAGATGGACAGATTGGATCTCCATCATCCAATATTGAGACCACAGATAATCACAGCTTTCCTGGTAAATGTAATTGTGACAAGATACCATTTGTAACCGTGCATGCAAGGCGTGTGTTATCTATGTTATTTATATGTCTGCGGTGCACAAGGTGACATATGATCTAGATAACAGCACAATTGCTTTTAGTATTGGTAAAGTGACATTATCAGATTATGCATGGTTTCCCATAGTATTACTACCAGCACTATTGCCCATGTGTATGTGTGTGGTGGTGAATACACATAGACATTGAGGATGGCATCTGCCTCTGACACCGAGCTGTGAAATTACACACATGATTTAAAGGAGAATTGTATCATCAGTTAGTGACCTATTGATTAATTCGGGCTTTTATGCTAAATGTAATCTTTATGTTTTCATTTTCTATAGCACAATCTATATTAAAAATTAAATATAAGAATTGTTGCAATTTTCACACTGATCACTGGGGCTTTTTTAGACTCCAATTTCATGTTGTTTAAGGAAATTCACACGTACTGTCATGACCCAGGACGGGGTTTTGTCTTTGTCCCGTCCTGGTCAGACTGGGGTTAATGGTTTCAGCCTCTCTCTGGCAGAGGGCGGCTATTTAGTTGTCAATTGACCTAGGTCTGGTGTCAGTTATACTCCTGCCCTCGGCTGAGTTAGTTGACCTCCTGTGTGCCTGTGCCTTGTGCCTGATCTTGTTGCTTGTTTGGTTTTGATCCGGTCCGTCTCTTCGTTGTGAGTTAGTCTACTGTCTTGGTACTGTGTATTTGCCCATTCTGGTTTTCTGATCCCTTGGCTACGTTCTGGTTATTCTCTGCCTGCTCCTCTTGTACTGCGTTGCTCCCTCTGTGTATGATCTGGCTATCCTGACTATCCGTTTTGTCTCTGCCCCTTGGTAACTCTGTCCCGTAGTTACCCTTCTAGGAGTTTTCCTTCCGCTCATAGCTCTCTGGAGCTTAGACCACGCCCACCAGCAGTCACGTGCTTCAAGGTCCTCTGGCCTGAAGCATTCTCTATCTGTTACTGCTCCCTCTGAGAGACCTGTGGCCGGCGCCGCCCCTTGGCAGTCACGTGCTTAGGGTCCTGTTAGTCTGAAGCACGCATCTTCTCCGCTACTGCCCCGCTCCACAGGTATCTTTGAGTGCAGTCTGTCTTATTCAGGACACGCGCACTGGCTCAGTGAGCAAGTGCAGTGCGGTGTTCGTGATACGTACATTAGCAGCAGTAGACTGATCTACGTTTTGTATTAGTACATCTAATGAGCATGTATAACTATCACTGTGAAGGTAAGGGTCGCAGGGTCACCTTGTGTGAATGGTGGTTTCTGTGTAATCAGTTGCATATATATAGGTGTTATCTGTCATTGCAATCTTGCCTCTGATGGGAAGGAGTCTGCTGAAAACTCTTCCTGAAAAGACAGAATGCATGCGTCTAAAATAGCTCCAGTAGCCACCGAGAAAACTGCAAGATTGTTCATTTTGATTTTAATACATATTGTGATATGTTAAAAAAATTGTCATTTAAAGGACATATAAAAACACAAAAATAATAGGTCATTTTCTGACAACAAATTCACTTTTAAAAGTAGATAATAATGTGTGATGATAGTTATTTTTATATTACCACAATGACCATTTAAACCATAAAAACTTACTGTACGTGTTTTCTGATTTTCTTTTTTTTCATTTTCTATTGGTTACAAGGCACAAACATATTTCACAGCATGGTATAGGGATATTTATCACATACATACATACATCAGTCCCTGGAACCAATGGGGCTCACGGTGTAATTTCACTATCTGCGACACTGCATGCCAATTAGACTATCAATATATTTTTCGAATGTGGGAGGAAACTGAAGTACTCAGAGTAAAACCATTAGAGCACATTGGTCCTTGCTCAGATTTCAACCCAGGCTAGGCAAGTATTTTATTATATGTATAGAAGAGCTAATAAAAAAATGATTTAGGCTTAAACAGTCCGAATCGTCAAAAAATTCAAATTCAGACCGACCAATTGCAAGTGCTTCCAAAATATGTTTATTATGTTCTGAGATCTCTCCAAACCCCAAAACCTAAAAAATATGTGCAAGGGGTTAAAAAATATTAAAATATTATGCGCTCTACATGCTCAACTGTCCTGGACTGTCACATGAAGTGCGATGCTAGTTAACGCATAACCATGTGGGGCCTAGTCAGCACTGAAAGGCTTGAAGATGGAGGAAGACAAAAGAATCAAACATTAGGGCCCTGAAGCAAAGACCAAATGTCCATACAGGATGCTGTGACGCCAAAACAGGTGAAGGATGAGCCTAAGGGAAGATGCAGACGAGCGCATTTGCTGTCCCAGTCTGACCCGATAAAACATCGTATGAACTTGGACCAATGTTAGTCTATGGGGCCGAGCACATATCCGATTTTTTTTCCATGAACAGAGTCTGTTCGAGAAGAAAAAACACTGCATGCATAAGTTTGATCCAACAGTCGGATCGCGCTTGACCATTCAAGTCAATGAGTGCTTGGAAAACATCGGACTACACTCGGATGACATGTGATAGGAGTACGATTTACGCACACAGACACAATGGAGACGATGGAGAACTTTTTTCTCCATCTTCTCATCGGACAGAATCAGATTAACACTATGGTCACACGCTGATCAAACTCTGATCAGAGTGTAATTTTCATAATCGACCCGATTTTCTTGGATGAGAAAATCTTTGGCTGTCTGCACCTCCCCTTAGAAAAATAAATTAGATTTTTTTCTATCTACATCTTAGTTCTCAACAAAATCCAGCAAAATGGTGCCGAGCAGGTCATTATTTCTGTGAAATTGTGCAAATAAAGTCATGAAAAATTTAGATTTTGGCAAATACAATTTTTTTGTGAAGTTCATGAAAAATTTGATTTCCTTCTTCTTATTATTATTTATTATAATAAATATTAAAGCGCCATTTATTCCATAGTGCTTTACATGTGAGGAGGGGTATACATAATAAAGTACAGTAATCTTAAACAATTCAAGTCACGACTGGTACAGGTTGAGAGAGGACCCTGCCCGCGAGGGCTCACAATCTAATGAATTGATTTGTTATGAATCATCTCAAATTATTTGTATTCATCCCATCATTTTTAGTGATTCAGGGGTGGTAATGATAATTCATTGTAAGGCAAAAATACAGTGCAGGTCATTGATTCTTAGCTAATGGTAGAGTTTACATAAATCCTTGCTATGTTACTGTAAAGGTACTGCCACACTAAACAATATCGCTAACGGGATCGCTAAAAAACGTCACTATTTAGCGATCCCGTTAGCGATGTTGCTGTGTGTGGCAGCTTCCGGCGACGAGCTTCCTGCTGGGATCTCGCTCGTCACCGGAAACGATCCGGACCCTATTTTCGTCGCTGGCGCCCCGCTGGGTGAGTATACATCGCTAAGTGTGGCACCTTTTCTTAGCGATTTAGCGGTACTTTTGTACCGCTAAATCGCTAAGAAGATCGCTAACGGCGATAGCGTCGTTAACTATATCGCTAAATGTGGCACACATTTAGCGATATTAAAACGATCCCGCTAGCGATCTCATTAGTATGCGACGCTAACGAGATCGTTAGCGGGAGCGTTTAGTGTGGCAGTACCTTTAGTCACTTACTTTACAGAACTCTGATATTCTGCAATAATGTTGCCTTGCTAGATAGTTAATGTTCTATTGCTTCTGGTAAAGACAATAATATCTTTGCCCCATTCTCCACCTATTTTAGTTTTCACTTTTTGTCCATTTTCTAAATGTCCTCGTCATCTTATTAATGGAGCCCCACACCCCAGAATGAAGATAGCCAGATTTAGCTGCCACTTGAGGATCTCAGATGCTATCATTATCTGCGCACAGCTTGACTTCTCTCTAATCCTCTCTGGAACTTACAACAAGTTTAAATGTCCATGCATGATGTTATTAGCTGGCTTTAAGTAAGTGCTTAAGAGCAAGATTTCACCACAAGACACATATATTCACCAATCACTTCATTTATAAAGAAATGATTGAACCAATATTCAGTTAAAGCTTTTCAGCTCGTTGTCATTGTATATTCTCAATTTTTGCAAAATCAAAAATTCTATAAGCTTTTTTTTATTTATTGTTATCCAGAATAAAAAAATCATACCTCTTCTTTTTTTACTACATTTAGGCTATGTGCACATAGAGTTTCTCAAGGATTTTTTTGAGCAGAATCTAAGTGGACACTAAGTGAAAACTTACCAAATCCTGCTTAAAAATCTTAAAACCGCTCCAAAACTTTGAGTTTCCTCTTAGTTTCTGCTTCTCAAATTGGCAAAAAGACTCGATCTGCATAACCTTATATGCTTCCATGCCATCCTTATAAAAAATAACATATGAAAGGGATTTTTGGGTAGGAGATGTTACATAACATAAGATCCTAAATAGTGATGATGAGCGAACGTACTCGGAAAAAGTGTTATCTGAGCATGCTTGGGTGCTAACCGAGTAACTTTGGCGTGCTCGAATAATATGTTCGGGTCCCCGCGATTGCATGTCTCGTGGCATGTTCGCTTATCACTAATCCTAAAATGATAACACTTTTAATCTACTTACTTACCTTCAATATTTTCCACCATTCGCTCGCAGCCGCTGTGTGACTGCCCACTATATCCATTCATATGTGATAGTGTGTTTTGGGCATCATTCAGATGTCTGTGTTTAAACACGAACATGAAAAAATGGTACTGGTGTCATCAATGTTTTGCAGCAGTGAGTCATCAGTGTGTCCGTTTTTACCATCAGTGTTTTGCATCAGTGTATCATCAGTGTGTCTGTTTTTACCATCAGTGTTTTGCATCAGTGAGTCATCAGTGTGTCCATTTTTACCATCAGTGTTTTGCATCAGTGTATCATCATTGTGTCCGTTTTTACCATCAGTGTTTTGCATCAGTGTATCATCAGTGTGTCCGTTTTTACCATCAGTGTGGTCATCAGTGTTTTGCATCAGTGTATCATCAGTGTGTCCGTTTTTACCATCAGTGTTTTGCATCAGTGTGTCATCAGTGTGTCCGTTTTTACCATCAGTGTTTTGCATCAGTGTATCATCAGTGTGTCCGATTTTACCATCAGTGTTTTGCATCAGTGTGTCATCAGTGTGTCCATTTTAACCATCAGTGTGGTCATCAGTGTTTTTTTAAAGATGGATTAAGAAATAAATAAATGACAAAGCTTCTCTTATACTTTGCAATGTTAAACACGGACGGCACACTGATGCCACCCGTGTGCTGTACGTGTTTTTGATGGACCCATAGCATTGTAGTTGCCCTTCTCATCCATGCTGCTGGAAAAAACGACTATATCTCTGTGTGTTTTGCACCAACACATAGATTACAATAGGTTTGTGTTGTATCCATGAAAAACATGGATGCCACACATACGTGCAACACAGGTCTGTGCATAGGGCCTAGGTGTGGGGCCCATCAATCCGACCCTGCTGCAGTCACACGTTGATGATCGCTATAGAACCACAGTTGATCATGAAAGAAAGCAAAGATGTAGCGGGGGGAATCCAAACAGCCACAGCGAATGGATGGTATAGTGGAAAGTTTTATTATTGTTTTTAGAATCTTAATAATATTTTGATTTGTTTTTACCCATGGGAAGAGTTTTCTATTCTTTATAGTTCTTGCAGACGAATATCTGAAATGGAAGAAGAACTTAAAATGTTACCTGGGTTGAAATCAGACAAACAGCAGTTCAAGGATGAGAATGAGCTTTCCAAATAATACATATGACATACTGACCATCTTCTTTGAAGTGAATGTAAATAAGGCCTCATTCAGTCGTCTGTGAATCGTGTACATGTTTTATCCGTGATTTTCACACATAGAGCACATAATCATTAAAGTCTATGGTGCTACTCACATGTCCATGTTTGTTTGGCTTTTTTTTTGCTGTCTCTGTGTCCGAAATCGCGGAGATGTGTCCTATTTTGAGCTGAGTGACAGACCAATATTACCCATACAAATCTATGTGAAAATCACAGACAGATGGCAGCAGTGCACAATCCGTGTGCTGTCCATGGTTAACATTGTGATGAATAGGAGAAGCTTTACAATTTTCTTCATGCAAAAAGAATCACTATCTAAACACTCATGGTAAAAACTGGCTCAGTGATTAAATGCTGATGACGTTCTGATCCAAAAAAAAAAAAGACGAACAGAAGTCTGGGTTTTTACATAAGATAGAAATCATGGACGTCTGAATGAGGCCTGACAGGAGGCTTTCCTGACTGCCCACTTCTACAAAAAAATGATCATTTCAGACCTATATTTTACTAAGTGAATCTAGTAGTTGCCAGAAACCTTTGACTCTGCTTATCTCTGCGAAAACAATTGAATGAGTCAGGGTAAAGGCTGGGTCTCACATAGCGATACACCAGCGATCCCGACAACGATATGCACTTGTCAGGATCGCTGGTGTATCGCTACATGATCGCTACTGAGCTGCCAAACAGGCAGCTCAGGCAGCGATCTGGGACAGCGACACTGCGGGTAACATCGCTTAGTTACCCGTAGTGTACGTTGGATACCAGCGCCCTGATGCAGGGAGCTGGTAACCAAGGTACACATCGGGTTTTCAGGCGCTGCGCGGTGCCTGGAAACCCACTGTGTACCTTGGTTACCAGCTCCCCTGCATCAGGGCGCTGGTATCCAAGGTACACAGCGGGTTTCTAGGCACAGCCCCGCGCCTGGCAACCCGCTGTGTACCTTGGTTACCAGCGGATCGCTGGTCTCCCGCCTGTCACATGCAGCGATGCGTGCCTGTCAGCGGGAGACCAGCGATCAAAAAAATGTCCTGGCCTTTCAGCGACGATCAGCGATACCCGGCAGGGGGGCTGATCGTCGCTGAATGTCACACACAGCGATATCGCTGGTGAGTTCGCTGCTGCGTCACAAAACTAGTGACTCAGCAGCGATCTCGCTAGCGAGATCGCTGTGTGAGACGGGGGCTTAACACTGTAGTTGTAAAGGACATAGGCTCATCTCTAAAGATTAAGGGTCCCGTCACACTCAGCGACGCAGCAGCGATCCCGACAACGATACAACCTGGCAGGGATCGTTGCTGCGTCGCTTTGTGATCACTGGTGAGCTGCCACATAGGCAGACTCAACAGCGATCAGAACCAGCGAGCACGCTGGTCTCCAGTGTAAACAGCGGGTAACTAAGCAATGCGCGGCACCTAGTTACTCCATATGTACCCTAGATACTGGCTCTCAGCTTCTGCTGTAGAGCGCTGAGAGCCGGTATCCAATGTACATATCGGGTAACTAAGCACTGCACGGCACCTAGTGACCCGATATGTACCCTAGATACCGGCTCTCAGCTTCTGCTGTAGAGCGCTGAGAGCTGGTATCCAATCTACATATCGGGTAACTAAACACCGCGCGGCACCTAGTAACCCGATATGTTCCTTAGATACCAGCTCTCAGCGCTCTACAGCAGAAGCTGGGAGCCGGTAACCAGGGTACATATCGGGTAACTAGGTGCCGCGCGGTGCTTAGTTAATCGATATGTACATTGGATACCAGCTCCCAGCTCGATGATCGTTGGTCTCCCGCTGTCACACGCAGCGATGAACGCGGGCTAGCGGGAGACCAACGATCAAAAAATGGTCCAGGACATTCAGCGACGATCAGTGATACCCAGCAGGGGGGCTGATCGTCGCTGGGTGTCACACTAAGCGAGATCACTGGCTAGGTCGCTGTTGCGTCACAAAATCGGTGACGCTTCAGCGATCTCGCTAGCGATCTCGTTTAGTGTGACGGGGGCTTAATAGTGGAAAACACCAAAATAAATAGGGTCAGGCAACAGAAATCTCATGGACATTGCCAACCTTAGACGTAAAAGCGTGTGCCAGCTCTATATACAGACAGATTAAAAAGGTATGGTACAAAATTATAGCCTCTGTATTCATAACATAGAAAACACAAATTTACTACCATGAGCAGACTCACAATCCAAGATTTATCCCCACACTACAAATGTACAAAGTGATCTCCATTGGTGATCTGGAAGTCTAGGCTGTAGTTCAGTTCTGCCTAGATGTGTGCCAGCATAACCTCTGATGTGGACCCCATTGTTTCAGTGATGCATTGTCTCAGGACATTTAGATCCTGTGGTTGGGGGTCTTTGATGGAGGCCTATAGAAAAAATGTTTAGGGTGTTAGATCTGGTGATCCAGGAGGACAGCAGAACATTGGTGAATCAATCTGAAACAACGCATCACTGAAAAGACCTTATCTGAGCATACGCTGTACGCATCTGGACTAAACCGGACCACCGCCTAGAATGAACCGGACCACCGCCTAGAATGAACCGGACCACCGCCCAGAATGAACCGGACCACCGCCTAGAATGAACCGGACCACCGCCTAGACCTCTGCTCTGGCACCAATGGATATCACTTTGAACATATGCAGTGTATAGATAAAACTTGTTTAGATAGGAGTCTCGCCGTGTTAATAGATTTGTGTTATGTTCTCTCGGTTATGAATGATGCGGCTGTAATTTTGCCCTATTCTCCTGTATACTAATATTAGTTATGTTACCATCTAGAGCCTAAAAATAAACATTACAATGCACAGTGATTCATGATTTCAATGCTCCAGTTTGCACATAGGTGAAATCTTCTGTGTCTTGCTTGCTGCCATGGTTCTGATAACATGATGTCAGGGGGTGGCAGAGGGTCGCTGTGTTCCACAGATCAGCAGCACCTACTGGAAGGAGTTACTCACACAGCATCAGAACACTGAGCTTTGAAAGAACAGCTGCGTCTCCTAGGAAACACCAATCAGCGGCCTCCGAAGCCAGCGACTCACAGGAGCAGGGAGCTGGACCATTCGGTGGCAGCACCAGCCTCCTATGGAGAGATTACTGGCTGCACATCAGCATCTCATGCTACAGGGGGGACCTGGACTAGTTCTTCTCATTTACCCTGAATTATTCTATCCCCCGGCTCCTCTGTAAGCAGAGCACCGGCCTTTTATGTAAAATCTCATCCACTGAATTATCAGAGCAGCAAACTGATCCACCACAATCACTGTAATAAACAGAAGCAGGAGGATAAAAAGGTGATAGAGAAATAGATAGATAGATAGATAGATAGATAGATAGATAGATAGATAGATAGATAGATAGTACACAATATAGACAGATCTCTTTCAAAGAACTAAGGAACGTATTGTACAATCAGTAAATACCTACTCCTTCCTTCTTTTTTCTCAAAATAGACTATTATTATCTATCAGTCTATCTATCTATCATCAATCTATTATCTATCTATCTATTTATCCATCTATCTATCTATATATTATCTATCAATCAATCTATCTGTCTGTCTATCTACCTATCTATCTATCAATCTCACATCCTTGTATCTATTGTTCTACTTACATCTTTATTATCCTCTATTTCCCTTTTCCCTTTTTTCTCTTTCATTCTTTCACTTTTTTTGGCTCGCTCCTTTCTTTCTTTCTTTCTTTCTTTCTCTCTTTCTTTCTTTCTTTCTTTCTTTCTCTCTCTCTCTTTTATTATTTATATATGTATTTTGCTACTATGCACATGGGAGAATAAATCTATTGGCATTCTGCCTACATTTCTTTCTACTAACACATAGTGCACTGGGTGATCTATTTGTTCAAATGCTTTTGAATTAATGTAATTTTCCCAAAATAAGTTATTTTTTAAAAATCACTAAAGAGATTTATTTTTTCTTTCACAGAGGCATGTGCCATGTTAGATATGCCTATGGCAACTGATTTGCTGGTTAACAGACCTGAAGTAGTAGGCATCTAAGCTTACATAGGGTAGGGTCACTTTAGGACATAAAATAATTACATGCTTTGGTGTCTATCGTGTGAAATCTGCCTTTTATTAATGCAATTAAGCTTTATTCAGCATAAACATGTGAAAAAACCTGTTCTTACTCCATACACAATGTATTCGAAATGTACTCTATTCTTCCTACATACAATATAAATAAAGATTTCTCTCTCTCTATGTATATATATATATATATATCAGTGTATTCATGTATGAATTTAACACTTTAATAAATGCAAAGTAAATATGCATGTAATAGCATACACATATAAGGCTATATGTATGTATACATATATAAATTGTTGATTATTTCTGAGTAATAAACATCACAGGTGATACGGGATGACGTAATAGCTGATATAATAGGATAAACAGAGTAACACAGAGCAGAAGGAGGCTCTTCCATGTTGTGGTGAGGAGCTGTCACACACATGCCCGGTGCTGCTCCCCCTCCATTGTACCGCGCACGGCATTGTAGGCCCGGCAATGATATTAGTTCTAGTGTGGGAAAATATTATAATTGAGATCTGGGACGTTATTTGCAGGCTTGGAGATTTTCTTTACACTGGGCTGACATTTAGTACAGCCCCGGTGAGGAAGACAATGCTCCCATTCATGGCTCTAGACGTAGATTTCAATCGACTTAAGCAGGCACAATGGAACTTGCTCATTCACTGGTTACACATATTGTGTTCTCATATTTTCTCTCAGCAAAAGTATAATGACTCGGTATTGTATGGCCGCAGAGACAAGAGCCAGGACAAGGGGGACTAGTTTTGTCTGACGGTGTGAGAAAGTCGTGGAGGGAGCTTTTCTTCCAGATGGTGTTACATTCAGCTGTCTTCTCAGCACTGGCCTGGCCTGGCAATCTGCTGCTGCCCCCCGTACACAATGCCCGAGCCCTGCTCCCCACTAGTTAACATGCACACTCACGCCACATGCAACTCCACTCCACAAGCTTTACCAAGTGGAGCTGGTGCATCCAGACCTCTACTACACCCAGCACCCAAATACTAAGGTCAGGCCTCAGAGGAAGGGAGCAATAGCCTAACCTCACACTACATTGCCTGTCACATGCTGAACACTGGCATCTCACATAGAGCAAGGGCGCTGAGAGCCAGAATCCTTTATGTGCAAGTATATGTGCCTGGAACTAGGGTCATCTATCTATCTATTATCTATCTATCTATCTATCTATCTATCTATCTTTCTATCATATATCTATCTATCCATCTATTTATCTATCTCTTATCTATCATCTATCTATTATCTATCTATCTATTATCTATCTTTCTATCTATCATATATCTATTATCTATCTATCATCTATTTATCATTTATCTATAATCTATCTATCATATATCTATCTAAATATCATCTATTTATCTATTATCTATCTATTTATTTATCTATCATCTATTTATCTATCTATCTATCTATCTCTATCATCTATCTATTATCTATCTATCATCTGTCTGTCTATCTATCTATCTATCTATCTATCTATCTATCTATCATCTATCTATCTATTATCTATCTATCTATCTATCTATCATATATCTATTATCTATCTATCTATCTATCTATCTATCTATCTATCTATCTATCTATCTATCTATCTATCTGTCTATACCTCCTTGTGAAAAAAAGCATATTACCCTTCACACTTTACACAGTATAAACAATAGATTGGGCTTCATTTATGCAAAAAAAAACATATTGACAGGGAATTTACATTGTGAGCCACAAAGGGGACTGTGATGGTTATGTCTGTAAAGGGTTGTGGAAGTTAATTGTGATATATAACCAAGAAATAATAATAATAATAATAATAATAATAATAATAAAAAATACAGGATAAATTTACAGCATCTGTACAAAATTAAGTGTGAAAGTTCATCCCCCACATCCAATGGAAAGTATACATAATATATTATACATTTTATATATAAAGATGCACACATGTTTATTTACAGACTATCTGTATATATATATAATAGTCATTTTTTCCTATTGAATGTGATAGCTGAACTTTCACATTCATATTGTATAGAAGCTGTACATTTATGCTTTATGAGCATTATTATTTAAATTGTTTGATTATATATGACCATTACATCCCCAGCACTTTCTAGACATAATCATCACAGTCCACTTTGTGGCTCATAATCTACACAGTGTATGTGTGTAATATGCATGTATACTGTATAGATCACACATATACTCTATGCTATGAAGTGCTGGTGGAGGAAGGTGGCCTTGCCTCTATACAGGATTATATGACCAGACTCAATGGCCACTGTAGAAAATGAACTCTATAGCTATGTGCTTCACACCCATAATACCAGGGAACACAAACCTATGCTAGAGACAAATCCCAGCTCCCTTTGCTCAGCATCCAGGCCCATATGACAAGGCAGACAGTGGAGCCATTTGACTCTCTTGAGTGCTTTTAATAAACAATAGGCCTCCCAGCAAACATATTATTGTCTTAATTGAAGCAGCTTGAGAAAGAAAACTGCACACTTTGTAATGTAAATGTTAATTGTGGCAGACAAAGGCTGTAGGTAAATAGAAGCCCTGGACTAGTAATAAATGATGTCCATGCAGCCACTTAGCGCTGAATGCTTGTTTGTGGAAACATTGTTTGAAATGTAAATAAATAAGGTTTTCGCCTTTCTCCAGAGCTGAAGGAAAAAGGTCCAACACATGTAACAGCATCAATGTGGGCATCAATGCAAATAAAGTGTCCTGCAGCAAGTCAGTAAACCTGTCATGTAACACAGAAGCCAGGAGCAGAGCTGTCCCACAAGGGCTATTCACCAGCTAACTACGGATTAATACATTCATTACTGCTACCAGCATCCCAAGAAGATACAAGACATAAACACTGCAGAGTTACGCTGACAATTAATGAGTATGGCAAGAAGAGGATGAAGCAAGCCAAAGCCCCACAAGCATCATACCATTCCAAAAATTGACCCCCCTGTCTTAGGATGGAATAGAAAAGGAAAAAATATAAGATATATGCATGTTTATAGAAACAATTATACTTAAATTCCCTGAAAACCTGCGAACCATTAGAAATAGGGAGAGTTGTAAGAATAAGCTCATGGGCTCCAGCTACTTTGCTACAAATTTCAAAAAACTGACCATCACATCCAAACATAAACTAAGTGTGAACAGGTGCTTACCTAGAGTCACCAACTCATGTACACTCAAACAAAAAAGGCAGCACTCTGTAACGCCTCAGCATGCAAATATGAAATTTGAAAATTGAATTGCATTATTGCATTTGAAATATGAAAAATTGAGAATGCTTAGCGCACAGATTGGCCAATACATGTATACCTGGAAGCCACGTTAAGGCGATTCTCGTTTAGGTCCTGGAAAACGAGAATCACCTTAACGTGGCTTCCAAGTATGCATGAATTGGCCAATTTATGCACTAAGCATTCTCAATTTTTCATATTTCTAATGCAATAATGAAATTTAGTTTTCATATTTCATATTTGCATGCTGAGGCGCTAGAGTGCTGCCTTTTTTGTGTGAGTCCAGCTACTTTGTGTCATGGGCCTCAGCTACAAGTGGATCATTTCACTCTTTCTCTCGATCGGTTATGTGTATGGAGGAGGTCTGGTGGCCGACAGCTATGACATGTGCATGACCGCCAGGGTTGCTAACTTGTTTTTTTTTTTTTTTACCTTTTCTGGACTTATCACAAAATCATAGACAAACAATATTTTTTATGGACACATTGGAAAGCAATGATAAATCTTTGTAATTATAATTGATACATGCCTGCAGCCCGTGATTCTGATATCAGCTGCATTCACAGTCAACTGTAAAATGATGATAATTACAGTCAACATAATCTGTATAAGTTTCTTAAACATACAAAAAATCAAGGATGCCTTCAGTTTTTTACGGACAGGGCAAAAAAATGTGTCTTATTTTTACGGATGGTCCTACAATTTCTGGATGGTTGGCAACCCAGATGGCCATCTTTTAGAATATAGGCAAAGTCGAGCATTTTGACCAATTTCCTCATCATTTATAATCAGCCAATGATATGTAGCAAGCATGCCCAATATGGCTGACAAAATGTTTTGTGCTGGTTATAAAATAATACAAATAAAGGAAAAGGACGAGCACATCTAAGCTAGTGTGAATAGGTGATAACCAAAGAAAGCATATAAGTAAAAAAACAGTAAGGCTGCACCATAGGAGGTGACATATCAGGACAGGGACCCAATTCCTGAAGGACGCCTTGACATGGCAATTGGGCTCACATGTATTGGCCAATGTATGCGCTAAGTACCTCCATTTTTTTCATAGCAATTTTTGCAGCTTAATATTTAATATATACATTATATAGCACTTTGTTTTCCAATTTTTCCCATTTTCTATGGCAGCAATGCAGTTTCAATGTTCTAGAGTAATCATTCTTGGTAAATTTTGGTGTTTTTTACTTGGTAACAAAATAATAGTATTTTCTATAATAATCAACACATTACTATTACGTATCCCAATTGGCCATATCCTGTTAGCAGAAATCACATCGATTAAAAGGAAAAAGTTATTCACAACTTCATACAAAGCTCTTGGCTTGATATTAATATGTCTACTTAAGAATAAGGCTGGGTGGCCTAGATGAACAGATTCTGTATAGGTCTCCACTGAAAAAAAGAAAAAAGCAGGGATATCAACAGGCGCTGTCAGATACCTGAAGAAGAGGTCATCTTGACCTTGAAACGCATGGTAAATTTTTATTGGAATAAATATTTTAGCATTACTGTAGATAGAACCTGTAGATTTGGTTTGATGTGGAGTGACAGCGCCCATTGATAACCTTACTCTTTCTTGGTAGATTGGCGGCCTATACAAAATCTATTTATGTCTGGAAAGGGCCTGCGATTTTGAGCAGCGGTTTATCCTACATGCCATACTATAGAGTTGTGCCTAGATTAACACAACCATAGTTGAGGTAATAACTTCTACCTTTACCTTACAGGGACATGGAGCAAGTGCACTATGGATGGCTTCCCATTTGTATATTACTTTTCGGTACCAAGATATAACTGGAAGGAGGCTGGTAAGGAATGAGCCTTGGGTTTCAAATGCAACAAGACCATCTATTCTAATTCTTGACAACCCTAAGAAATGAGTTATGTAGTATGGAAAGAAGAATGGCGTGCACACATATAAGGCACAGAACACTCACCATGACCTACTTACAACTGGATTTCACAACTCATTTGTCTTAGGATCATGTGATACAAACTCAGACAAACACAAGATAAATGAGAATATCCATACAATACCAAAACCTTAGTCTGGCTGGAAAATGCTGCACATCCTCTAGACCTATAAAGAAATATACAAAAACTACAGCTCTGGCAAAAATTAAGAGACCACTTTGAAATGTTCAGTTTGTCTGATTTTTCTCTTTATAGGTATATTTTTGAGTAAAATGTAAATTGTTTATTTATTCTATAAACTTCTGACAACATGTCACCGAATTTCCAAGCAATAAATTTTGTATTTTTTTCTGACAAAGAAAAATGGTCAAAATTTAAAAAAAAAACCCAGTGCTTTCAGACCTCAAATAATACAAAGAAAACAAGTTCATAATCATTTAGAAACAACAAAACTAATGTTTTAACTCAGAAAGAGTTCACAAATCAATATTTTGTGGAATAACCATGATTTTTAATCACAGCTTTCATGCGTCTTGGCATGCTTGCCACCAGTCTTTCACACTGCTTCTTGCTCAAAAATGTAAGCAGTTCTTCCTTGTTTGATGGCTTGTGACTATTCATCTTCCTCTTGATTACATTCCAGAGGTTTTCAATGGGATTCAGGTCTGGAGATTGGGCTGCCCATAACAGGGTTTTGATGTGGTGGTCTCTTAATTTTTGGCAGAGCTGTATATATTTTCCACCTTGGCACTAAACCAACATATAAAATCCAGGTGGGCCAATGTATCATGTATACAAGGAAAATGATCACCTCACAAAATCTGGCCAATCAAACGTCCCACATCCATTGACACAAATGCTCGTTTTTTTAAATAATTATCACTAAGAGAAGTGAGAAGGCCATTTCAATATTTCAGCGCCCTATTTCTGTAATCCTATTACACCAGCTATGTCCTTCAGAAATATCGAGTACATGTAAAACAGGCCAGACGAAACTGCAATTTCCTGTGACATTTTATGCAGCAGATGTGGCCATTGTTGGTGACAATGCGGAAGAAGCAAACAACACTTTTATGTGTCATAATTAGACAACGGAACAATAACAAAGACCCTATAGGATATGTGAGACCGCTGTGACATACACATAATAATAATAATAATATGAGACTGGCATATCGGTGCACACATTCATTAATAATAGGCCTTTTAGTGTGATATTCAACTTCACAAACAATAGGACTAGAAAATGGCCCATTATTTGTGCACTAGTTATAGTGCATGTGTGTGTAATCCAGCACAGCATACACAGAATAGAGGGAATGGTCTCCAGACATACAGTATGCACTGCTGCTCCTGTCTTATTCTCACAGCACGCAGGAAATCACACGTTACCCTGTTTAACCCTGTACAGTGTTAATGCCTTATTATTAAATGTCCATATGCTTCATTGTGCCATAGCATATGTGCTTACCAGGCTTCACTTAATACTAAGGCCCCAGTGTTACATCTTCAGGTCTGTTCCCTCGTCTTTGGGGATATGTGTTAAAATGAAACGTGAATATGTTCTGCTAAATCCACCTCTTATTTCAATCCCAGTTTAAACAATGGGGTGGGTTTGTACATGGGTGAAGAGGGCAGGTTTAGGATTACAGTAAGGCTGAATGGTATAAAAGAGCCCCTGACTGCTCTGTGCTGGGACTACGTATAAAATGTGGAGAAATGTGAGCGTATGTTTAATGAAACACAATGCGTTAGTATCATGATTGTATTAGTGCTCAGGGCCTGCTTTACTGTAACGCTTCCATACAATTCATTTTACCTATTTATGGAGGCTAAGGAACAAAAATTACCATTACAGAACTTGCCACTCTCAATCTGCATAGCTATGCTTGGTGTAATTCCAGTGTAGCAGTGCTGAGAGTGCTAGTGTAATAAAGCAGTTTACCACATGGCACAGCCCACCAAAGACTAAAGAAACAGATAAAAGACAATCATATTGACACATGTACAGACACACACACACATTCTCACACACATATACACACTCATATACACACACACATACATTCACACACACAAATACACACATTCACACACATACACACACATACACACACATTCACATATATTCACAGACACAAGTTCACATATTCACACATACACAAGTGCACATACACACAAGCACACTAACACACACACACATTCACACACAAATACACATTCATATGCACACATACATTCACACGCAGAAATACACATATTCACACATACACAATGCACATACACACAAGCACACTAACACACACATTCACACACACAAATACACACATTCACACACATACACATGCATTCACACACACAAATAAACATATTCACACATACACATTGCACATACACACAAGCACACTAACACACATTCACACACACAAATACACATTCATATGCACACATACATTCACACACAAATACACACATACACACATACATTCACGCACACAAATACACACATTCACATACATTCACACACACAAATACACATATTCACACATACACAATGCACATACACACAAGCACACTAACACACACATACATTCACACACAAATACACACATTCACACACACAAATACACACATTCACACTCATTCAGACACAAATACACACATATTCACATATACACAAGTGCACATACACACTCACTTATTCTCACACACATACACAATTATACACACTCAATCTCGCACACACACATACACACAATATCACATATACATATATATGTTACTCTATACAGAAAGACATACACACACACACAAAAAAGACGCATATATACGCATACACTCATACACATGCACACAAACACAGACTCCCATACAAACATACATATGCATGCGCACACACTCATACGAAGACACACGTATATACATGCACTCACACACACAAAACTACAAACACAAATTCCCATACACATGCACATGTGTACACACATATACACACATACACATGCATACGCACACACGCACATACACACGATCACACACATTAATAACCTTATTAATAAGTTGGTTTATATGAATGAGATAAAATGATAATTGCTTTACAAAATAGAAACAATGAATCATTTAATCAAAGACTTATCCTAATGATCACTCACATAAGAAGAGTATGTCTTCTATTTTACACCAGTGAGTAAAGCTCGAGTCCACATTACAATTCCCACTATCTGTATGCATAATGGAAATACACCACACAGTCACCGGCATCATGTACACAAATCACAAATGTATCACAATTACTGCTATCAGGATACAGCCAAATACAAACATTTTGGTAAATAAATAAGTCTTCTATGAACATCCACATTGACCAGTTGCAATATTACACACATTTACACAAAGGAGGCTGTAAGAAATGTCCCATTGTAGGAGCTTTTGTTTGATTCTGAGTAGGCCCAAAGCCTGGAGTCTGCACAGGAATCAAAACATAGGGAGAGATTATATCTTCATATATACTGAGGAAAATACCAGCGCTAGCAACCGCAAGAACCATTGTATAAAAAGTATTTCATGTCTTTTTCTCTTTTAACCATAAAATGGATTAGGTGCGGAAAAGGCCGAGATGCTAAATGCAACCACCACATAGACCAGCATGTGTATCAGATAATGTGTATAGGAACGGCAGAACGCTTACACATAAGGCGACCACAAACAACCTTCTTAATCATCCGACATAAGTGTCAGTCATTGCTTGTAATCAAAGCCTCTATGATACTCAAAGTCCAAATCCTTTACATTTTTTTCCTGATTAGGTAGTTGACTATTAATACCTATAGTAATGTGAATTTATTGGGTTCACAATATATCGTTTCTAGATCAGATATGCTCAGACTTTTTTTTATATATTGTTATCAATAATTGTTTGTTATATAAAACGTATCTTTGGATGAGTCACATTGGACTGTATCTACATCAGCTACAATTGTGGTATCTAGAACTCGCCTAGTCAATGATGGGACATCCATCTATCCCAGGAATACCCTGATCAGTTGTCCTGTGTCATACACACAAGGCACAGACACACTCATATCTTAGTCTCACAATATCTGCATGATATCGCTCTAACAATGCCCATAATGCCAAGGCCCATAATGATTACGCAGCCGCTACTAAGCCTATGGCAGAGTAAATACATTCAATCAGAATCCACTAAAAACATACCGACCATGTCTTCGATTGTCTCAGATTGTTTGTGTTCAT
>VIAB01001772.1:119495-131853 GCA_009801035.1 Oophaga pumilio | reverse complement strand
TATCTATCTATCAAGACACATATTTGCATTGGAACAAAGAGATGTAAAAAATAATCGTTTTTAGCCATATCTTTTCCAGCAAATGCTTAATTGTAGCTTTTATTTCCTCCTATGATTTATATTCATTATAATGAGTCATTATCACCACTCTTCCACAGAATAAAATTTGCGAATATAAAAAAATATGTATATATGTATATTCAAAAACAAAAAATGTACAATTGCTCTCTGCATAATAGCGATTCTTTAGCTTGTAGCGTTTATAAACTTGAAGCAAATAATTGCCTGAATGTGGGCTCAGCGGGTGGCTGGTGAATGGTTAGAATTTTGAAGCTCCTGGCCCTGGTGCTTGGGGTCTATATGGGGGTGGGGGGTTACTATTGGGGAGTGCTGCATCTTGGGTCTTTCTGGTTGTGGTAGAACAGCGACATCTGCTGTCCACATTTGAAAAGGTCTACAGTGAAGTTAATGGCTGCAGGTAGATTCCAATTCCTGGTTTCTATCAGAGAAATGAGTATTTCATCAGTCTGCACTAACTAGGACTGTTTACACTGATCACAGCCCATTAACAGAGATAAGTAGATGATTAGTCGCCATGAAGAGTATAGGGGCGTCCAGCCTCGGTGCTGCGGCACAGGGCACGAGAGGTAGATTGATGAGTGCTGCTCGGTGTGAAGATTCTCCAGACACAATTTCACCGATCTTTGTAAAAGTGAGGAAGATAAATAACTCAGAACATCGGATTGAATTGATCTCATAGATGCTAAATGCACAAAACTGGAATTCCAGCAGATTCATGAATGCACCCAAAATGCCATCCACTCATACATTTTTTGTTCACCTGCGATAAAGTGGAAACAGACATTTAGGGTGGTATATAGATTGTTTTATACCTGGAGGGTAGAAATCGTTTGCACTTGCTGCATCGGGCGATTCTCATGTCTGCAATAACACACATGGCATGTGTTTAGTCAAATTTATCGCAACTCTTTTCTTTATTTTGTTTATTTCAGCAGAGCAAAAGCATACAACGAGCACACATAGAGTAATTCACCGTTATAGGCTGAGCGCCTGCAGACTGACGCTGAGCGGCATAATTGGTATGTATCCTGTGTATCCTGTGCATAAGGAGCTCGTCTCAGAACAAAGCTCGCTGGGCTCCAGAAAAGAAATCTGCTTATTTTTGTCTATTGTTCTCATTAGTCCCATAAACGTTATTAAGATATGTTAAAATATTAACCGTTCATGCGCCAGGTACCTGCTCAGTCTCCTCCTCTTTGCTATCATGTCAGTAGGGTGAAATCTATATTGGAGAGTTATACTCATAACTTCTCTTCCATCTAGGCTTTTACCATTCTATCTATCTATCTATCTATCTATCTATCTATCTATCTATCTATCTATCTATCTATCTATCTGTCATTCTCCTTTTCACTTTCACTGTTTGTGAGTGTGAAAATTCTAGAAGTAAGCATATAGTAACCAGACAAGACAGCATTCTATTTTTCTGGCTGATGGCATATTCATCCTAAAACAACACTCGTGTAACGGCAAAAGTTGGCTTATGGAATATTAATAAAAATGTGTCACTGGCACTTTCAGATCTTTGTGTATATACCTGAATGTGTTTAATAAATAATATAGTAATTCGATGTGTTTAATAGTCTGTGTACTACACGATCCAGAATGCACAGTTGGAGAAGAGCCTGCTGAGGTTTGTAGCACCGCATCTCGTGAGCGGAAGGCCACAGGTTGCACAGGCGTCTGCCATTTTTGTGCCTTAGATTACAGACAATAAGAACACTGTACTCACCTACAATGAGGGCCGTAGGCTGGTATTTAATGTCTGGAGAGGTGGAGGAGGAAGCCAGCTGATGGGTTCTTCCCAGATTCTCCCCCAAAATATTCTTCTTAGTAATGTGTGTTTAATGAAGGATAGCAGCCCCTTCAGACCCGTGTCCTCTAGACCCCAGACAACAAAGCTGAGACACATTCCACATGCCAAGTTTTACATGGTGACAATAAGCAGCTCCCTGCCCTGGTTTGTGCAGCTACAATTTACTTTCAGGTCTTCAGTTTGAGTTTAATGATTAAGGTGCTGCAGTTTCACCTCCCACAGTACACAACTCTTCAATCCTCTGTCCAATGGTTGTTACTCCACTACCTGTACCGGTGCCGACAACAAGCAACCTTCGATGTTACTATCACACAGCTCTATTATACCCTATCGTATAAGACACCTGACAATACAATTTTACTGATTTTATTAGAAAAATATTTACAATTGAGAGTCTTCAGTAGTTGATACTTTTTTAATGGCTAACTGAAAAGATGGTAACAAATTGCAAGCTTTCGAGACTACTCAGGTCTCTTCATCAGGCGAAGACTAATACAACACGGTACAAAGATATACATCTTCACTGATTTTATTAAGCATTCATGTCTTCTGCTCCTCTCTCTGAACCAATTACTAGTATGCGTAACTTTCATGTGCATTAGATGAAGAGCGCAGAGGAGAGTAACATGTGCAGCTTCTGGAGGCGCCTCCCACTCACAACTTGTCACTCCCACTCTTCACTAAACTCTTTCCCTAAAAGCGCTAAAACCTATAGGTAGTGGAAAACCCAAGCAACAATAAAAAAAAACCATAATAACTGTAATCTTTACAGTGCAATAAAAAAAATTATAATTTGTTGTCTTATCTATCTATCTATCTATCTATTGTCTGTCTATTATTAACATATCTATCTCATTCTGTTTTGGGTTCCTTTTTACAGTAGTTACTTTTATTTGCCGTATATAGATTTCACTTTCGCTGCTGGGATTACATTATTTGCAGCTCTCCTGGACACATGAGCATAAAGCCAACTGTAAATGGATTCCTTAATTAAGTCCTGCAATTAAAGGCGGCACAGAAACCTGAGAACACGCTGCAAAGAATAATGACTCCCCCCGGCCCCCCTGTATAAATGCAGTGCAAATTATTACACTTCTCCCATTTTAAACTGGTACCTGGTTACCCAACTACATCTATATAATTCGTTGTGCAAAAATTATTACCTGAATTTTTTACTTTTTTTTTTAAATGTTCAAAATAATAAACAGGTCATTTACGATCCAGCACATTTTAATAAATGCTTTTATCAATAGTTCGCTCATCGTTCAACTCTGGAATGAAAGTGAAAAACAAAGACTCGTTATTGATTAGTATCCTTTTTTTGTCGCATGGATCTGCTACATATTTTGCAAACAAACAGATGGGATAAATGTTTTTTAAATAGAGAAAGAAAACGAAAAAGTAAAATATAGATTGAGAGCAAAAAATAAAATAAAACACAAGCAAACCTGCATCTTTAATTGTTCTATATTCTTTCAAGATTTTAATCAAATTAAACATTTCGTTCCTGAAATTCCCTTTTTCAATTTTGAAAAAAAATAGGAGCAAAATAAAAATCAAAGAAAATAGTCAGATGTTTCTCGTTGAATATTGACAAGTGCCTAATTCTCACAAACGATTATTTAACAAAAGTATAGTATGAGGCAATGAAATGATGGGAATTAGCAGCTATATGAAATATATTACATAGATTGGGTGCAAAACGTATAATTCCCTGTGTTATAGGCTGGAATAAAAGTGTTCATCTTTCATGTGTCCACATCCACAATGTAATGCTCCATCCTACTGTTATCCAGGGAGGTGTCATCAAGAGGATTATTTTATATGACATTGTTAGCACTGGGCCAAGTTCTCACTATTAATCATGTTAATTGTTTATTTTACATACATATAGATGTAACAAAGATATATCTACTATCTATCTTCTTTCAATCTTTCTGTCTATTTCAAATCTATTGATTACATATCTAAATAATCAAATTCCCAATGTTTCCATGCATCTATCTATCTATCTATCTATCCATCCATCCCATTAGTTTCTTTCTCTGCACAATGTTTGTTTTTCGTGTTCCTCCTTTTATTTGCTGTACATAGATTTCACTTTCGCTGCTGGGATTACATTGTTTGCAGCTCTCCTGGACACATGCGCATAAAGCCTACAGTAAATGGATTCCTTAATGAAGTCCTGCAATTAAAGGCGGCACAGAAAGCTGAGAACACGCTGCAAAGAATAATGACGTCCCGGTACAAATCCACTGCCGATTATTACACTTCTCTGAGCCTTTCATCTGCCCCTGGGGCTTCTACCTGCCGTCTGCGAGTGTTCACACATCAAACCGGTACCTAGTTACCCCTCTACACCTGTGCAACACGTCACATAAGAATTATTCACTGAATTTTTTAATTTTATTTTCTACATCTTTTAACGGATAATTTGTAATCGAGCTGCAACACTTTTATAAATACTTCTCGGGCGGACTGGTGAATCGCAATTTAATACGAAGGCTCGTTATAGGTTTCAATCGTTTGTTTTTTTCATTTGACCTATTACGTATTTGCAAACAGTTGGAATAAATATTGTTTAAGTGGAGTAAGAAAATGGTAGCAAAATCTATATTATTTAAAAAACAAAATAAAAAAAATAACAAACAAGCTTGCATCTTTTAATGTTCTGCTCATTTATTTAATCCTCAGCAAATATTTTAAGGTAAAGAAATTTTAATTAAACTAAACATTTTGCTCTAAAAATTTCTCCCTTTCAATTTTGAACAAAATTTGCCTAAATTATAAATTTAAGAGAATAGTGAATTGATTCTTGTTAAATATTGACTGGTGCCTGATTGTCACAAACGATAATTTAACAAAAATATGGCATAAGGCAATAAAAAGACGAGAATTAACATCTATATAAAATATATTACATGGATTGATTGAAAAAACAATATATAATTCCCTGTGTTATAGGCTGGAATAAAACTGCTAATGTTCCATGAGTCCACTTCCGCAATGCAACCACAATGTAATGCTCCATCCTACTAATATCCAACGAGGTGTAATCATTCTATGACATTGTAATATGTTCTCATGAGGGTATTTATTTTACATAGATACAAATTAGCAGAGTCTATCCATCCATCTAATATCTATCTATCTATCTATCTATCTATCTATCTATCTATCTATCCATCTAATATCTATCTATCGATTCATCTGTCCATCTAATATCTATCTATCTATCGATTCATCTATCTATCTATGTATCTATCCATCTAACATCTATCTATTATTATTATTATACATTTATATAGCGCCATTTATTCCATGGCGCTTTACATATGAAAAGGGAAAAATATAGACAGGTACAATAAACATGTGCTAGACAAGGGACACACAAGTACAGAAGGAGAGAGGACCCTGCCCGCGAGGGCTCACAGTCTACAGATCTATCTTATATCTATTATCTATCCATCTATCTATCGTTCTGCCTAATATCTATCTATCCATTCATCCATCTATTTGAAATGTTGCCGTCATTATGGGCTATTACATTCTTCTAATTTTCTATTTTGGGAGTGCGATCTATCTATTATCTATCTATTATCTATCTATCTATCCATCTAATATCTATCTATCTGTCTGTCTATCTATATGTCTATCTATCTATCTATCTATCTATCTATCTATCTATCTATCTATCTATCTATCTATCTATCTATCTATTATCTGTCCAATATCTATTATCTATCTATCTATCTATCTATCTATCTATCTATCTAATATATATCTATCTATCCATCCATCTATCCATCTATCTATCCATCTAATATCTATCCATCCATCTATCCATCTATCTATCTATCTAATATCTATCTATCCATCTATCTATTATCTATCTATCATCTATCTATCTATCCATCTATCTATCTATCTAATATCTATCTATCTAATATCTATTATCTATCTATCTACCTATCTATCTACCTAATATCTATCTATCTATCTATTTGAAACGTTGCCGTCATTATGGGCTATTACATTTTTCTAATTTTCTATTTTGGGAGTGCGATCTATCTATCCATCCATCTATCCATCCATCTAATATCTATTATCTGTCTATCTATCTATCTATCTATCTATCTATCTATCTATCTATCTATCTATCTATCTATCTATCTAATATCTATCCATCCATTTATCCATCTATCTATCTAATATCTATCTAATATCTATCTATCTAATATCTATCTATCTAATATCTATTATCTATTTATCTATCCATCCATCCATCCATCCCATTAGTTTCTTTCTCTGCACAATGTTTGTTTTTCGTGTTCCTCCTTTTATTTGCTGTACATAGATTTCACTTTCGCTGCTGGGATTACATTGTTTGCAGCTCTCCTGGACACATGCGCATAAAGCCAACAGTAAATGGATTCCTTAATGAAGTCCTGCAATTAAAGGCGGCACAGAAAGCTGAGAACACGCTGCAAAGAATAATGACGTCCCGGTACAAATCCACTGCCGATTATTACACTTCTCTGAGCCTTTCAGCTTCCTCTGTGACCGGTACCTGCCATCCGCGCGTGTTCACACATCAAACTAGCACTTAGCTGCCCCATTACATTTACATATATGTTACATAAGAATTATTCATTACATTTCCAGGTAATTTTTTATTTTTTAGAATTTTTAACTATCCCAAACGGATAATTTATAATCCAACACAGTTCAATAAATAGTTTTATAAACAGTTTGATTTTCGTCGAACTCGTGAATAACGACGAAAGACGGAAACTCGTTACTGGTCTGAATATTTTTGTTTTCGCCTGCGAACAGGCAGAATATATTGTGTTTAAAAGAAGAAAGAAAATGACACAAAAAGATAGATTAAGAAAAAAAATGAACAAACAAACCTGCATCTTTTATTGTTCTATATGTTGGTTTAATTTTGACATTTTCAGTCTTTTGAGATAAAGGATTTTTTTTAACCAAAGAAAATGTTTTGTTTCTAAATTGCGCTGTTTTAATTTTCAACAAAAATACAACTTAAACATGAAAGTGAAGAGTCAGATGTCTCTGGTGGAAAATATTGACAAGCGCTCAATTCTAACAAATTATTATTAACAAACATATAGCATAAGGTATTAAAATGATGAGAATAAACATCGATATGAAATATATTATGTAGATTGGTTAAATAATAAATAATTCCCTGTGTTATAGGCTGGAATAAAACTGCTCGTGTTCCATGAGTCCAGGTCCACAGTGTAACCACAATGTAATGCTCCATAATACTGTTATCCAGGGAGGAGTAATCAAGGGGATTATTGGATATGATATTGTTAGCCCTGGACCATGCTCTCAATAACCTAATTAAGTAAATTATTTATTTTACATGCATGCAAATATAGCAACAATCTATCTATCTATCTATCTAATATCTATCTATCCATTTATCTATCTGTCTGACTATATGTATCTCTCTAAGCATTTTATTTTCCATGCAGAGCGTAAAGCTCAGGATGAGGCTAATTCTTTTCTTCTTTGGTTCCACAGTAAAGTGAAGTAATGGGGCAGCCCTGGGCTAATTGGCCCTTATCTGCACTCAGCCTCCCTGTTCAATATTCATACATTTCATGAAAGGCTCCAGCACCTCTGATGTCGACGTGGTGTCTCACTTGCCGTTATTGCACCCTGATATTCTCTAGGCTGCTAATATTGCACTGTGTCTCCTCATAACCAGCATTTACTGCTAATGATGATCACGTAGAGGATGGTGACTGGGTCAGAGTCTAACTATGAGCGCTCTGTGCCCCTCTCCAGTTATCACAGACTGGACTCCTGCACCTATAGGTTGTACAATGAAGCAATTAGCACCCGAACATATACCGCCCCCCCGTGGCTAATTATGATTGCCATGTATCCATCTGTTCATTATTATATCATGTAGAGCTTTGTTCTCCACCGTGCAGCTCTAATACCCTATTTCTAAATTTCCTCTGCATGATGCATGATGTTTTCTCTTGCACTGAGACAATAATCTATGTCTGTGCATTCTCACTTAACGCAAACTTTTTTTTTAAAGAAGTCATTACATCTTCATGTTTTGTATGTGTCCGCCGTACTGTAATGAGAAGCGTCACGTGACCATGTGAATTATAGAAAATCAAGCAAATTGGACTGACAGAATGAAGCAGGAGGAACGGCTAGATACATTCTTCTTGCTGGTGACCAACGACCTCTAGTGGCAAGAAAAAAGTATGCAGAAAAATATTACTAGTATTGATTCTATTAATGTAACCAAAGTCTAATATCAACTATCTATCTATCTATCTATCTATCTATCTATCTATCTATCTATCTATCTATCTATCTATCTATCTATCATCTATCTATCTATCTATCTATCTATCTATCTATCTATCTACTCACAATGAAAAATAGCAGCACTCCATTTCTTATTGGGTCTGGAATAAATATAGTTTTTCACTTTTTTATAATGGGAGTGCTACCACTTTTTTTATTGTTTGTATTATATTATTATTATTATTATTTATTTATATAGCGCCATTAATTCCATGGTGCTGTACATGAGAAGGGGTTACATACAAAGTTATAGATATCGTTTACAGTAAACAAATTTAAAATGACAGTCCAATTACAATTATATAGTCCATTGGTTTGGACTTTGTGGCTTGGTGCTGCTTTAACCCCTTTGTTTGGAATTCTATCTATTTATCTATCTATTATCTACCTATTATGTGTCTGTAAATCTATCTATCTATCTATTATCTATCTATTCATCTATCTATTATCTATCTATCTATCCCTCTATTCATCTATTATCTATCTATCTAATATCTATCTCTCTATTCATCTATTATCTATCTAATATCTATCTATCTATTCATCTATTATCTATCTATCTAATATCTATCTATCTATCTGGAATGGATAAGCTGCTATTTTCTTAAAGAAGTGCATGTTATCTAAATGCAAAACTATGTGTCCTACAGTCAAAAATAGAACAGAAAGAATTCTAATATCTATGTTAATATTTTGAATAATGGACTATTAATAAAATATGATAAATTAAGGAGCTGATCTCTAATGCTCAGGTATCCATAGTTCTACTGTCATCAGAATAGTTGTAAACTGTTCATGTCAAGTTTTTATTAAGGTTTAGAAAAAAGTGGAATCGATAAATTAAACCTTATTAATAAAGTTTAACTCAAAGCTCCCCCAATATTGAGGCTTCTCGTGGTAAACTTGTGCTGGGCTTTCATTTATGTAAAGCAGCCAATTTGAACAGAGCAGAAGTTCAGTGTAAAGCATTGGAAAGAACTGCGGAGAAGCCTGAGCCACGAAAGACAATTCCTCAGTCTCCAGCTTCTATGCAGGTAAGATAAGGTTAGTTATCACAGATGCAGCTTAATAGGGGAAAAGGTTAAAAATGAAAAACAGCCAAGAAACCAACATTTCAAATGAATGTTGAAAAGTATTACTGTATATACACGTATTCACAAGAGTGGCTAGAAAGTACCAGATAAAATGGAAGTGTCACCAGTCTTTCCCCAAAATACATTAACATTGTAAAAGATATTGTTAAAGGGTTAATTGTGACTTGTAGGATTGCTACTTCCAATAGGTGGCGCTATAGAGTTCAAGTCCTCTTTTTCTTAAGAGGCAATTTGCATATTAAATTTCCCAGAGGAGCATTGCACGGCGAATAAGCCTCCTTACCTTGTCACGCCAGAGCTGGTATGTCACTCTCCACAAGGAGAAACCTTACCCCTTAGACCTCATTACAGAGCCTCTCACATAGCCAAATCATATCTCATATTTTGTACTGATGAGGGCCAATAATCCGAAACACCGTGTCTGCAAATTGAGATATGATTTGGCTTTTATCCTAAGTCACATTACAAGACTCGTTAAAGGGTTAATTGTGACTTGTAGGATCGCTACTTCCAATAGGTGGCGCTATAGAGTACAAGTCCTCTTTTTCTTAAGAGGCAATTTGCTTGTTAAAAAATGACATCCACAGATTCAGTAAGGTTGTGGAGAAAAAAAATTTGCTCTCAGCTTCCATCTGTGCTGCCAGCATGTCAAGTGTGGAGTGAGAGCCGGAGTCTAATTCTTCCCATTACCCTGTCCATACCAATTCTCCAGTAAGACCACTGGTAAAGAAAAACACAGATGCATCATTTGACCTTTTTGAAGTGATGTGTTTCACAAAGTTAGAGAGGTACAATACAGAACGTACAGTGCTGGGACAATGCCACTAATACATTACACTAATTATCTGGCTAATGCCTCTAATGACTTTTCCTTTTTGTTTGACAAATACTCCTGCAGATTCTCAAACTAGTTAAAAAAAAGCAGGAGGCTCAAAAAACTGCGAAAATGTGATGTGTTTCTAACAAATCAAGACATCATAAATCCATTTACGCTTTTGCAATGACTAAATAATGTCACTTATTTACATGCTATATTGAGTTGTTAATTCCTTTGGAGGCTTGTGTCAAGGGCGCAGACTCAGAAAAATGCTTCACTTTATTTCATATCGTGTCCTTCAATTACATTTACTCTCCTTTTTGTTACATGTTTTAAATATGGTGAAAATATGTGAATTTATCTTCAGGTCACTGGGGAGTGATACATTCCAGTAAGGATTGAATTCAATGTAAGTTTAAGTATGCATTTATTTAGTTCCTTTTTTCTTAATGTGATGACCAGTGATGCATGTTCACGGCTTGATTTCTAGAACATATTACAGTTAATAGCTGAGATGGATTCACCTTAGTATATACCTTTTACTACCTCTGATTCTGTAAAAAAATCACCTATTTCCCCTATTTCCATCAGCAGTCATGTGGTTTTGTTGAGGAGTTATACAGAGCTATAATCAGAAGGCTGCATGATGGCGTTTGGTGCCCCCAAACCTCTATATTAGGAAGTTCTAGGCATCCAGGCTCTGATTCATCAATGTGTCTATAAAAATCTTTGAAATGCCATAAAATTTTGAGACTTTTGTCGTTTTCGTGTCAGATTCAAACAGTTCTGCCAAAATGTGTAGAGCTGGTGAGGAGTTGGGGCGGGACAAGGCATGCCTACACCCACATGCCAACTTCTTAAAAAGTGGCAGCACTTCTTATACCAGGAATGTTACTTCAGTCCCTGACTGTAGGAAAGTATCTGGTGAGGCACATGGGGGCACACACCACTGAGAAGATCCACCAAATTTATTAAGTGGATTGTGCCTCTTAATGAATTTGCCACATCACGTTCCTGCAAATCCATCAATACGGTTGGCGTATGAAACGCAAGTCTTAATGAATCGCGGTCTATGTGCTGCCTTGAGCAACATAGTGGTAAGGGAATGTTCTTATCTATGAGCAATGCTTCTTTGGATGGCTTTTTGATGGGAATAAGTCAATAGGATCAACCCTCCTAAACCGTCTATATGAGCATGTAGGTCATAGAAAGCGGAATAAAATGATACCTGGATATCTGTGATCCGATGCCTTATTTCAGAGAAATCCATGCTTTTCTTAATGTGTAAATGAGCTGTTAATATTGATGGGTCGGACAAAGATTAGAGCCAACAGCACTGCCGCCCCACCCGTGGCTGCTAACCTGTTAAATAGTGATGTTCCATGTACCCAGCTACTGGTTGCTTCCATAAACAGAGAAAAAAACAAAATGACAAAATTGTATCTTTTTAGTCACCACAAGCCACAGAAAAATTTAAATAAGCAACCATCAAAATGCCATTTCTATCCTAAAATGGTATCAATAAAAATATAGTTTCTAAATATTTGATTGGGTGTTGGGGTCAAGATCACACCTACTGTAAGGTGAGTTGAGCATCTCACCACCATTGGCAGACTGTACCAGCCCCAATTTCTATGCTGGGTAGTGGGTGCCGATCAATTTATACACTGGTGGGAGCAGTGGCCTGAAAAATCTTCAAGAATCAGCATTACCAGGACACGGAACCATTGAATCATGTGGCAGAACAGAAACAAATGCTGTCTTCCCTGTCACTTACTTAGGTAAGGCCTCTTTCACACATCCGTTGTGCGCCTGACAGCGCTCCCGGCATTTTGCCGCAGCGCCGCATCCGGCATCCAGTATGAAAACCGGATGCGCCGCATCCGGTTTTTCGCCGGATCCGGTTCACGGATCCGTTCAAAAACCGGATCCGTCTCATCCGGTGTATCCGATTTTGCATCCGTTGACGCCGTAATGCGCCGGATCCGGTTATTAAGAACGCCCCTTTATGGTGTTCCAAACATGATTGGCTACTGTAATCCTATATATACACTGCTCCTACATCCCATCTTTGACAGGTTGTAGAGGAGCAAGTGCAGGTTGGAGAGAAGAGCAAGTAGCAAGTGATTTGGAGAACATTAATGTCATTATCGGCAATATCTTCAGGAATCTTGTTGATTTTAC
>VIAB01001772.1:75783-91905 GCA_009801035.1 Oophaga pumilio | reverse complement strand
CTTTCCTGCTCTCATTCAGATAAGTGTTTTGTTGTTTTTTTTCCATTTTCCTGATGGATTTTCACTGCTGGTTTGCTGCTTGCGGAGGGCTGCAGCCTGGTCCCCTTTTGGGGTCTTGCGCTGCAATTGTGCTCATTATGTGTTTGCACTTTTGCTTTGTTCCTTTGTCATTTTTTATTTGCTGAGTTGTTGTGAGTTACACCAGAGATCTGATTTAGGTGGTAAAGATCGTGTGATCTCAGGTTTTTTGTTAATCAGAAGTGTTGGTATTTTTGTCAGGGTTTTTTTGGGTTGCAGTCAGAATTCTTTCCTATACTTTTCTATCTAGACAGATGGGCCCCAGCGTTTGCTCATTCTATTTTCTGTCTGTGTCCGTGTTTTCTTCTGGTCTAACCGCCATTACATGTTTGGAGGCTTCCTATTTCTTTGGGTATTCTGCTCCTGTGCAGATAGCTTTCATCTTTCTGCCTTTAGGTGTAGTTATCTCTCCGGCTGTGACGAGGCATCTAGGATCACCGTAGGTACACTCCACGGCTACTTCTAGTGTGGCGGTTAGTTTAGTGTACTGCAATCCAATAGTTTCCAGCCTCTCTGGTGTATTACTACTTTGGCTATTTTTTGCAATTTCTCCTCAGCTACTGAAACATAACAGTTGTCAGCCACAAATCTGCTTGCTCTTTCGGATCTGTTTACAACTCTTCAGCATTGTGCAGTTTGTCACGTAAGCATATTAGCTTCAACATAGCCTGCTGCCACTTGGCTGAGGCAGTCCTGCAGTGCTTCCAGCTTGTGACTGATGTGGTCATTCTGGAGGAGGCTGAAGAGGAGGAGGAGGATGAGGTGCAGGAGCTGTAGACAGTAGGGGCAACCCTGATAGACCTAAGGCCAGCAATTCTCGGCGTTGGGAGGACATGTTCCATCCCAAGGTCCGACTGAGTCCTGGCTTCCACTATGTTAACCCAGTGTGCCGTCAGCAAGATGTACCATCCCTGCCCCGAAGCACTTGTCCATGTGTCTGTGGTTAGGTGGACTTTCACAGGTACTGCATTGTTGAGGGCACTGGTAATGCTGTCAGACATGTGCTTGTGTAAAGCCAGGACGGGACACCGGGAGAAATAGTGTCAGCTAGGGACAGAGTACCTTGGGATGACCGCCGCCATCAGGTTGCGGAAAACTTCAGTCTCCACGAGCCTAAAAGGCAACATTTCGAGTGCAAGCAAACGAGAAATGTGTGAATTTAGTACTGTGGTCTGTGGCGTTGGCTGGGTTTTTCCGCTTGCGTTCCAATGACTGGGGTATGGACAACTGAAGGCTGCTCTGGGACAAGGACGTACTTGATGATGGCGGTAGTTGAGTATGTGCAACAACAGGTGCAGGGCAGGAGGTATCTTGACAGGCACCATGGACAGGGGATTGGCTTTGATGCACAGCAGCGGAAAAAGCAGTGGTGTCACCCACAGACAGTGTTCCTTGACCCTGGGTTTGGGCCCACAAAGTCGGTGCTTTGCTGCCATGTGCCTGCTCATGCTGGTGGTGGTCAGGCTGGTAGTTTTGCCTTCCCTGCTGATGTGGGTATGGCAGGTGGTACAAATGGTCTGTTTGGGGTTGTCGACAGAGTCTTTAAAAAACATCCAGACTTGGGAAGACCTAGCAGTTGTACTGGCAACTTCCATCGTGTTGGTGTTATGAGGAATGGTTGCCCGCCTTCTGTCTGTGGCCACTACAGTGATTCTTCCTGCCTGTTGTGGTGCTACACCTCCCTCCCCCTGTGTGCTGCTGTCTTCGCTCTGCATGTCCTCCTGCCAGGTTGGATCAGTTACTATATCAATCACCACCTCCTCTTCCACTTCCACACCCTGGTCCTTCTCCTGACTTTCTGGAATTTGTGTCATATCATCGTCCACCTGTTGTGACATGTTCCCACCGTCGCCTTCGTGTGAACATGGCTGCTCAAATATTTGGGCATCGCTACATGCGATCTTATTTTGCCCCACTTCCAGTGGACTGGGCGAGAGGCCCAAATCTATAAATGGAAAAGTGAACAGCTCTTCTGAGTGTCCAAGAGTACGATCAGTTGTCTCCGGGCACTCGGCAAGGTGGGAGGAAGGAGGATCAGGGTGAGGAATATGCGGTCAAGACTCACGTCTACTCAGACTTGACGATGGTAGAAAAGTAACTGGTAGCATTATTCGCTATCCAATCAACAAACTTTTGACACTGCTCTGGTTTCAATAGTGCTGTTCTGCGGTCCCCTAGGAATTCGGACAGGAAGCTCATGCGAGAATATGTGGGTGTTTGTTGTGCCACAATTTCAGCTTGCCCACGGCCTCGGCCTCTGCATGCACCATCATCATTACGTCCACTTGCCCGTCCCTTGCCACGCGCGCTTTGGCCATTTTAAAAGGAGTACAATATTTTCCACGTTCATTACAAATGGCTGAATTGGGAGCGAACTTAGATGTGATCCGTGTGTGGGAAAAACACACTTTCAAATATCTGGACTTAATTTTATTTTTAGCAAACTGGTGTCAATAACTAGGGTAAGACACAGCAAAAACAGTGGAATGGAGGCCTGAAATGCTACAATTTGTAGCACACAGATAGATGAGGCGTCTGACGGAGATATCACACTCTTCAATATATGGCCAGTATTTTTTAAATTTTTACCCCAAAATAGTGTATTTAACTAGGGTAACAGACAGCAAAAACAGTGGAATGGAGGCCTGAAATCATACAATTTGTAGCCCACAGATAGATGAGGCGTTCGTACAACGGAGGTACCAGACTCTTCAATATGTGGCCACTATTTTATAAATTTTTACACCAAAATAGTGTATTAAACTAGGGTAACAGACAGCAAAAACAGTGGAATGGAGGCCTTAAATGCTACAATTTGTAGCACACAGATAGATGAGGCGTCTGACGGAGATATCACACTCTTCAATATATGGCCAGTATTTTTTAAATTTTTACCCCAAAATAGTGTATTGAACTAGGGTAACAGACAGCAAACATGGAATGGAGGCCTGAAATGCCATATTTTGCAGCCCACAGATTGATTAGATGTCTGACAGAGATAGCCCACTTTAAAATATCTGGCCTGCATTTTTTGTTTTTTCCTACACATTAGTGTATAAAGCTAGGGTAAGACACAGCAAAAACAGTTTGATGGAGGCCTGAAATGCCAGAATTTGTAGCCCACAGATAGGTGAGACATGTGATGGAGATAACCCACTATAAAATATCTGGCCTGTATTTTTTTTTTTGGCCCAGCTAAATTGTGTCAATAAGTAAGCTATGACACAACAAAAAAATTCTATGGATGCCTGCAATGGCACAATTTTGAGCGCAATGATATGTGTGGCGGACAAAACACGGTGTAAAATATCTGCCCAGTAGCTAAATATTTTTTTGGCAGCTTAAAATTTTTTGGGCGCAGCAAAATAGTGTCAAGAAATTATATAACACACTCCAAAAAAATGTAACAGTACCACAAAAATGCCAGAAATTTTTGCGCACTCAGATGTGATGGTTGGAAAGGGCAAAACTGTTTAAAATAGCTGGATTTTCACGCTGTGCTATTAAAAGGATCTGGCTGCATTCTGCAGTGTCAACAAGCAAATGGAGAAAAAAAAGGGGGCTCTGGATTGCTTTGGAAAAAAATTATCAGAATTAAGACGCAAAAAAAATTGCTGCCCACTGAGACCTAGGGCTATGTAGATACGGTCAATATATGCAATAGGCAGTAGCAGCAGACAGTAATGGAATGGACCCTCTTGATGTATGCAATGAAGTATGCCACATACAATGTCTGCCTGCTACTGATATCTATATACCCACATACAGTGCGTGCATGCCTTGCACTGATATGTATATACGCACATACATTCCCTGCCTACCTAGCACTGCAATCTATATACCCCGTAAGTAGTCCTTAGAAGGACTGTTGATTTAGCTGGATTTGTGTATTCTTTTATGGTATACCCACACTACCTTATAAACCTTATAAACCTGATAAACCTCAAAATCTGACCATATCAGCTCTCCCAACACCAGCTGATTCTGGAGCAGACTGACGAGCCTGACGCTGTGCAGCCAGACAATCACTGTAATGGCACAACCAAGATGGCTGCGGCATTACTGTGCGTGACAGACAATCTTTGAATGTTGATTGGCGCTCTAAAGAGCGTCAAAAATGCATGGCGTGCACCAGAACTCCCGCCGAGCAACCCCAGAAATGCTCAGTGCTCGCAGAGTACCGCGAGTACAGCAATGCTCGGGTGAATACTGAGCATTACCGAGCATGTTCGCTCATCACTATTTACTATATTTTCTTTTCTTTTCCAGCCACACTCAGATGGGACAAACATCGGTTTCATACAGTACTATTGGTAGAAAAATGTAAGGAAAGTAACACCGGTAGTTGACTAAAAGTGAGTGCAGGTTTGCCTGTCTGGGAGCCCTACTTACACAGGCAACCCACCAGATGGAGATCCAATTTGTAGTCTCCGCATTTAAAAAAATAATTGTCACGCACCACTAAAGTGGCATCTATTTCTACCAAGTAGAAACAGTTTAATAGTCCTTTGACACACCTTCCACCACAGGCAACCCACCAGATGGAGACCCAACTTGGAGTCTTTACATTTAAAAAAATAATTGTCATACACTATTAAAGTGGCATCAATTTTCACAGAGTAGAACAGTATAATAAGTCTAATAAATAACCTTATTGAAAAACATACCCAAATGTCAATTAGTACTCAATTAATATATCCAAATAATGGGCATAATACATGGATATAAATATGTGGACAATCGCTGAATAGCTAATAACATGGGAGAACAAAAACGATCAAAAAGTCCAAAAGTAGGATACAAAATATTTTATTAGTCATAAATTTATAAAAAAGCAGGGAAACATAAGTGACAAAGTCTCATGCCAATAAGCACTGATGGGATAACAGGACACACATTGGTGAACAGCTGGTCAATTAAATAAATTACTAATAAATGCAAAATGCAAAAACAGCCTGTATGTGAATAGTGACCAGCAAAGTCATGAAGATGTTAATATCGCTGCAAAGTTGCATGTAGCAGTCAAAATGTCCCTGTTCCTGGGGCTGTGGGAGAGGGACCTTTCCTTGCCGGATCGCATGTCATCAGTGGACCGCATCCCCTTTTGGGTGCGGTACATTGATGACATATTTTTGATCTGGCAGGGTGATTCGATTTCTTTGAATAATTTTTTGTCTGATATTAATCAGAATGATAAAAATATTCTTATCACGTCCAATTCTGACGTCAATAAGATTGACTTTCTTGATGTTACAGTAACAAGGGACATCAATGATGTCCTACAGACTGGTGTTCATAGAAAAGAAACTTCCACCAATATGCTCTTGCATGCCAGCTCTGCCCATCCCAAGCCTCTGATCAACTCAATTCCAACAGGACAATTCTTGCGTATCCGCAGGATTTGTTCGAGTGATCAAGAATTTGAAAATGAGGCTCATGATTTGTTTCAACGATTTAAAGATAGAGGCTATAGCAGACGGGTTTTAAAAAGGGCCTACAACCGGGCCAAACATTCTACCCGCCATTCTCTACTATATAACAGAGTGAAACAAACTAATCCTTCTAGGACTGTCAGATTCATAACGGGCTTCCATTCTCAGGCCACTCGCATGAGGAATTGTCTTCAAAAGGCATGGCCTATCCTCCAGACGGACCCCATACTTAATCGAATTGTTTCTGATAGACCCAGTATCACGTTCAGACGATCCATGAATCTTAAAGATCAACTAGTACATAGTCATTACCATGTGGAGACAGACCATGGCATTTTCCAGGCTGAACGTCCTAGGTGTGGATGTTTTCCGTGTGGACGGTGCGTCGCCTGCCCTAACATTGACCGCAGTGCCACCTTCTCTAATTCTGCAGGAACAAGAACTTATGAGATTCGGAAAAATATTTCATGTAATTCTCGGTATGTGATATACTTTGCCACATGTCCCTGCAAGCTTATCTACATTGGTATGACAACTCGTCAATTGAAGGTGCGCACGCGCGAACATGTTTTGGGCATTCAGGCGGCGGCCGGCCACGAGGATCCATCCACACTTAGGACTCTACCTCGTCACTTTAAATCACATCATAACTGTGACAGCTCTCTACTCAGAGTAAAGGGCATTGACATGTTAATTCCAGGTATTCGTGGTGGCAATTTAAGCCAGAAATTGTCTCAAAAAGAAACCAGATGGATCTGGGCTCTGGATACAGTCCATCCCAAGGGCCTCAATGAAACTTTAAGCTTTGCTTCTTTCTTATAAAATTTCTTATGGTTATGACTGATCTTTTGGTTTAAGCATATGTGGGTTGATTTTAATTTTTTATGTGTTTTATTCATTCCAGTTCTCTTCCACCTTCATGTTACCACTGTTGGAGAATGTTTGACCATGGTTCTGATATCTTCATTTTATTGACCAAACCATCCACTCCTATCAGCAAATCATTCATCGTCATTACCCATGCCCCATATCATCTATGTTTGCAATAATTTATGATTAATTTCATATTATTTTTATTTTTAATGCAGTTCGTTCCATGTTATATACATGTTTTCTTTCCATTGCTGCCATTATCGTTGGTATATTTAGCTTGTCATCTTCTACTGCTTCAAATTTGATGTTTCATTTATTTCAAACATATAATTGCTGTATATATACCCACACTTTATACTGTCATAGTTTCGTCATACTCACGGCCGGTACGCGCTCTTCGCCGCGACTCTGGCATGTCCGACGGCCCTCGGCGTCTCCCGGTGTCATGGTGACTGGTCACGTGAGGTGACGTCATCTGGCACATGACGCCGACGCCGCCGGGCGTCCTCGGTTGTCGTGGTGACGGGCGCGTCATCAGAGGCCACTCCCAGCACGCTCCTATGACGATTCTATACCTCTGAGAATATGCATCGCAACTTTGGGCAGTGTAATATTTCCAAGCGGTGGCTATCTGCATTTACCTATTCGGGCATTTAGACAATCATTGTGACTATGATATGTTAGTTTTTTGCTGACTCCTAAGCGATATCATTACCTGGTTACCATTAGGGAACAGATGTGTAGCTCATACGTGATTGGTGGCAGGCTGTTTTTATACCCCTCACTTTCACTTCCCCATCACCCCTTGATGAAGGCACATTAGCCGAAACGCGCGTCGGGGTGGACGCACTTGGTGTCAGTCTTCCATCTCAAACAGGTATACCGCTACTTTATGGATTCAGTTACAATTCTGTGATGTTCCATTTGTTTGGATAGTATGTTTTGTCCTTCATACTCCATCTAATTTTGAAGTAAATAACTTTTATTCATAAACATGGAGTTAACATTTCCATTCTGGGACATTTTGACTGCTACATGCAACTTTGCAGCGATATTAACATATTCATGACTGTGCTGGTCACTATTCACATACAGGCTGTTTTTGCATTTTGCATTTATTAGTAATTTATTTAATTGACCAGCTGTTCACCAATGTGTGTCCTGTTATCCCATCAGTGCTTATTGGCATGAGACTTTGTCACTTATGTTTCCCTGCTTTTTTATAAATTTATGACTAATAAAATATTTTGTATCCTACTTTTGGACTTTTTGATCGTTTCTGTTCTCCCATGTTATTAGTATAATAAATCTGACACACCTTCTACTACAGCCAACCCACCAGATGGAGACGCAACTTAAAGTCTCCACATTTTAAAAGATAATTGTCACACACTACTAAAGTGGCATCAATAGACCCAACTTGAAATCTTCACATTTCAAAAAATTGTTTGCAACATCAGCAACAGTAGCAAAATCAGGCACAGAAAACACCACAAAGATGGCACAGACTGCAATAACACGGGATCAATGCATGACAGTAAAAACTACACCATCGCCTAGGCTGCACAGTGTGTGACTGGTACTCTATTCTTCTGGTGCACAGGCATGTCTTAAAAACGTGTGAAATGACTCACAAAAATTTCTTATGCCACTTACACTGCTGCTGCTACTGCTAATGTTTTTGTGATGACACATTGACTAAAACCACTCTTAAGATTGTCCACATGCGTGTTTCGATACTCCAGACTGCGTGCATACCTTTCTAGGGGGTAGCATCTGGTTAAATTTACTCTTGTACTGTGGATCTAACAGAGTGGCAAACCAGTAGTCAGCACTATTTGTAACCCTATAAATACAGGCATCATGTTGAAGATAGTGCAGCAAGAAGGCGCTCATGTCGCTCATGTGTCGGGTGCTTCCATGAGGTCCAAGTCCATGTTGTGTTGGTGCCGGGGTAACACTCAAGGTTGATTCCTCTGTCCCCTTCTGCCAACCACAGACAAGAGAGGGGGGATCATTAACCTTTTCATCTCCTGACTGTTGCGTATCCATCACCTCGTCCTCCTCAATTTGTTCTTCCGCTACTGCACCTTCACTAATAGTTTGTCTGTCACCATGAGCCTCCTTCAATTGCTGTAAGACACCATCCTGTGGCACACACCTGTGCGACAACAGTCAGGAAATTTGAGATATTGTTAACCCTTGTGCATCATCCTCTGCTTCCACCTCTTCCTCTGGGACCACCACCTCCTCACGCAGACTAAAGTGTGCTCCAGCATGAACATGACCGGAATAATGATGCTTATGACAGTATCGCCATCACTAACTATCTTAGTAGCCATTTCTAAACTGTGCAGAAGGGTACAGAGGTCCTTCATCTGTGCCCACTCTGCACACTTGATTTGCACCACGTCCGGAATGTGCTAGCCCAGGCTACGCAAAAAGACTTACTGCACCAGGGATCGTTGCTGCTGCCACAGTCACTGCAACATGTGCAGAGTGGAATTCCACTGTGTCTGAACATCGCAAATCAAACGGTTAACCAGCAGGCCAAAAAACCTCTGTAACTATTTAAGTTGATGACCTCCAGGATGCAATTGGCGGAAATGAGCACACAACGACCATGCTTTCTGCAGCAGTGCATCCAGACCGGGACAGTGGTGGAGAAATTGCTGTAACTCCAGGTTGAGGATGTGAGTCATGCAAGACACATGTGTAAAGTTGCCCCGGCATAGGGCCACCACCAGGATTACACCATTATCGCACATGTCCTTTCCTGGCTCCAGGTTCAGTGGAGAGCCATTGCTTTATCTTGGTCTGGATAGCTGTTCACAACTCTTGAGCTGTTTGATTACAATCCCCAAGGCATATTAATTTGAAAACTGTCTGACTGCGGTGAGCCATTGCCACGCAGTACGGAGGTGGGGGGAACAGCCAGAGTTGATGCAGAGGATGAAGTGCTAATGATTTTTAAGTGGAAATATGGCATTCTGATTTGCCACTGAAACAATTTTATCACAAACGATTTGAAGTAGCTAATTGGGTCTCGTGGCTGCACCCCAATATCAGACCTAACAATTTTTAAGAGGAAATATGGATTTGCCACTGAAACAGTTTTATCAAAAACATTTTGGAGTAGCTAATTGGCCCTAATTGCTGCACTCCAATATAATAAGGTCTAACGATTTTTAAAGTGAAATCTGGTCTTCTAATTTTCTCTGAAACACAGTTTTATCGCAAACGATTTGGAGTAGCTGTGTAAGGGGGTGAAAAGGAAGAAGAGTCAAAAAGGGTTACCTTTCCTGGTTGCTGGGGGAAAGACTTTCTGTCCTGGAACGACTGGAGGATGTGACTGTAAGGGGCAGAGAGGAAGAGGAAGGGGCGATGGACCGGAAGGCGTGCAGGCAGAGGGCGCAAAAGGAGAGCACGCCAGTGACAAAATTGAGCATGCCAGGGACAGAGCTGAGAGCGCCAGAGACAGGGGAAAGAGCGCCAGAGAGAAAGCAGGCTGCAGCACCGCGCTCGCAGGGAGAGAGATCTCCCCGTCAGAAGACTGGGTTGGAAGTATGTGACCTAGTGAAAGCTGTATGTGAGTACGGGGACTCTAGCCTCTGTGACCTGAGGTGACTTCTCCCCCGACTGTGCAGAGACAGTGACCAGTAACCGCAATGGCAAGCCAGGCCTCTGAGTGTGGCAAAGAGACTTCCCAGTTTACGCAGCATCGTTCCTGCAGAGAGACTGTCAGTGTATCATACAGAGACTTAGAGCAGGGGAGACTCAGGTTCTCAGCATCCCCCTGCTTCCTGCTTTAACCCCTGAGTTCCCAGTTATACCCAGAGGAGTGACTATAGAGACTGCAAGCACCGTGGGAGAAAGAGACCCTGCAATCAAGTTTTCCCTGGACTGATAAGTTACAAGAATTCTAGTTTAACCGTTTCAACTCTGCATTACTGTTTAATGGCTTTTCCCTAGCTTTCCTACTGTTTTACCATTTTCTCTGTCACTTTTAACCCTCACTGCTTGTCTCTGCGTGGAGAGTAAAGTTCTCGTAAATAAACCCTTTAAATCTTGGTCTGTCTCTGATCCGTGGCGACATTCACCGTACTTGCAGCATATTACAAGTGGCCTAGTCGGCAGGATGTCGCACAACGTCGTGGAGGGGGCAGACCAAGCAGTTGGGGAAGGCCATAGGTCTAGCATCTCCCTTGGAGCCATGTTAATTAATTTGCCAAAATTCTCTGGGAGCAATGTTATGTTGTGGAGTTGGACGGAGCGCATCCAAGAGATGATGCGGATGCATCCCATGATGCCGGCCCTGGAGGCAGAAATAGCTATGATGGCCCTCGAGGGGGATGCACAGGACTCTGTTATGCTGACGTAGGGAACTAAGCATGCGTCTGTTCCACCGGGTTCAAAGAGAGGGGGAGACGGTGATGCAGTACATGAGTGCCCTACAGGAACTGTATACTGCCATTACCCAGAAAGATGGTGTAGGCATAAGGCCGATTGATGTAGTGCTGCGGGACCAGCTAGTGACAGGTCTGCGTGACGTGATGATGATACAGGCCCTGTGGGAGCGTATGCGGGTGAAACCAAGTATTACTTTCTCTGAAGTGGGGAGTGAGGCATGAATGCGCGAGCAGGAGCAGGTAGTGATAGTGCCAGTGGGGAAGGTATGGAGCGGGGAGGTAGCTGCCACCACGGCCGTTGCCCCCCAATGGGTGGAAGACTTGAAGGAAATTAAGCGGATCTGTGACGAGATGGCTGAATATAAGAGGACCTCTGCTGTAGAGTCCAGCCCACTAGTGCGAGATAGAAAGACCGCCCCCCACTGTGAGACTAGGGCTGCCCGGTGAAGAGGACCGCCCACATGCTACGACTGTGGAGTACTCAGCCTTAATGAAGAAGAGACGGCATGGACCGTGATCCACGGCTGAAGATGAGAAGATTTTGGGAAAAGATCGAGAGTCTGGGGGAAGTCCTTACTGCTGTCTTGGGGTAAACCCCAAGGTAATGCGTGTAAGCAGACAGAGGGAGTTAGAGGAGAGGTGCGGAGCATGAAGAAGGCTTCAGTGGTGGCTCCAGAGTGTAACACCGTATCCTGGAGTGAAGAGTAACCGCAGATGAGAGATGCTTCTGCTGAGGTCGACGATCCAGACCAAAGCGCCCACCAGACAGATGCAGATGTGAGTGCTGGGCATGTAGAAGAGTGGGACACCTGTCCAGAAATTGCCCTACCCGGGAAAAGTGATGGCAAAGATCCGCTCACCCCACTGAAGGTCCTGCTAATTGGAGGGAACAACAACCCTGGACAGAATGGTACGGCGGGAGAAGGAGAGTTCCATTCAGAGCAAGACAATGTTATCGCGTCGGACACCGCAAAGAGATAGAGAGGGTGCCGACTGTTTACGGTCAAATGTCTGCAGTGTCCCGATGCATGGAGGTGAGTTTAGCAGAACTCCAACATGGGGCTAGAGGTCCGAGGGTAAGATTCTGCCTGAAGAGGATGAAGGGGCGCCTGCTGAGTGGTTCATTGGAGTAAGTCACCATCATTCTCACCACAAGCTACCGGCAAAGGAGAAGAGGTGACAAGAATTCCCAAGACGCACGATCCTACCGTTCAATGACAAGGAAGAGCCGCTAGTGTTGTCCCCTGAGGTGGAGAGTGTGCCCGCCGTCAGCTCACAAGATCCTGACTGGATGGAAGAAATGGAGCAGCTATGTGAGACAGGAAGTGTGGCTGAGGAGCCATGGGAAGTGATACCCGCAGAGCCCGGTGTGGATGATGAAGGCTCTGGCCTGCATGGTCCTAATACATATAATTCTAGTTTTGACAAGGATGCTCCTGTCAAAGAGGGGGGGAGGTATGGAGAAGAATTACCAGTACTAAGCCCCCAGGCCGAGGAACCCGTGCAAGGAATCCCCAAAGTTGTTGATAGCGCCAGAGAAGAGGATGAACCGTCTACTCAAATGTCGGCTAGCGGCAAAGCAAAAAAAAGAAGAAAAATAAGAAGACAAAGCCAAGTTCATCCGAGGTATTCTCTCCTGCAACTGAAGAAGATGAGGACTGGAGTATCTCCGACCAGCCTTATTGGAAGGAATTGGAGCCAGCGAGATAGGGGGAGTGGCGAAAGTTGTGGGCAGCTGTAGGTCCTCAGGTGTTGTGAATGAGCAGAGGCTCCCTCTGGTGGTTACAGACAGTACTGAACCTTCCAGCGAGGAATGGCAATCTGGGATCACTGACTGGACTGATATAAGGGAGGTTCTCTCCCATGATGGTCGCCGGTGATCAATTGTTCTGGTCTCAATTGTGGTTCCTGGTTCATTTGGAAGTTTGCTGGTGTCTTGCCTGCGTCTGCTGCTTTCAGATAAGATATTTTCTGCTTTTCTTTTTGTGCTTGCTATTTGCATATATTTCTGCACATTTGTGGAGGACAGCCGGGTCCCCTCCTGGGGCCTGTGCTCCTCACAGTTTGTCTGTAGCCAGTGTTGTTTTTTCCTTTGCTTTTTCCTGCCTTTTCAGCGGCTGCGGCTTGGTTTTGTTCACACTGAGATCTGATTTAGTGGGTGGCGAGATCGTGTGATCTCAGTATTTTTGTAATCAGAATTGTTGGATTTTTGTAGGGTTTTCTGGGTTGCAGAAAGTAATCTCTCCTGTCCTATCCTGTTTGGTCAGCTTGTGGCCCCAGCGTTTGCTCATTCTATTTTCTGTCTGTGTCCGTGCTTTCTTCTTGTCTAACCGCCATTATATGTTTGGGGGCTTCCTATTTTCTTTGGGGATCTGCTCCGGGGCAGATAGCTTTCATCTTTCTGCCTTTAGGTGTAGTTATCTCTCAGGCTGTGACGAGGCGTCTAGGATCAACGTAGGAACGCTCCACGGCTACCTCTAGTTGTGTGGTTAGTTTAGGAATCTGCAACCCATTAGTTACCAACATCTCAGGTGTTCGGCTGCCCTGCTGTTGTTCCTGTCCTCTTCAGCTACCTAACATAACACTCAGGTGGACATAGTTGAGTACGGCGAACCCTCGCCCATGGAATGACAAGCTTTAAGAGAGGGGGAATGTAAGGAGGTGAAGAGGAAGCAGGGTTGCCGGGAGAAAGACTTTCTGTCCTGGACCGACTGGAGGATGTGACTGTAAGGGCAGAGAGGAAAAGGAAGGGGCGGTGGACCGGAAGGTATGCAGGCAGAGGGTGCGAAAGGAGAGCGAGCCATGGACAGAGCTGAGAACGCCAGGGACAGAGCGCACCAGAGAGAAAGCAGGCTGCAGCACGCGCTCCCAGAGAGAGAGAACTGCCCGTCAGAAGACTGGGATGGAAGTACGGGACCTAGTGAAAGCTGTAAGCGAGTACGTGAACTCTGTAGCCTCCGTGACCAGAGGGGACAATAGAGGAGGGCACTTTAGTATATAGTTCCCATACTTTTGGGTAAATGTAGTTCTGTTGTGGGCCACTAGGTGGGGGCATACTAGTGGGCCTTGTTAGGCATAGTGATAGGAAGTTCTCATAGGGTTAAGTGTGGGAGGGGCTGCCGGGTAGTAGTGAGAAGGTTCTAGTTAGATTAGCTCAGACGGGGCCAGTGTACCCAAGAGTCCACATGGGCTTAGGCCCGAACAACCGGCAGCCACGCAACATTTAAGGGCTGCAGCCCATATTACCCATGGCCAGTGCATAGCCTAGCAGTGGGCCTGTACAGAGAAAGAAGATGTGGCGTCTTACCACCTGGGCCAATGCTTTTAGGGCAGAAGTTGGCTGGGCTAAGAAAATGAAGGGAGCTGGAGCTTCGACGAGTTCGGTACAGACTGGCCGGATGCTTTACCGGGGGCCATCATACATAGTGATTTATGAATTCAGTACTGGGGCGAAGCAGTCTGAAGGAAGTTTCATTACAGTGAGGTCAGGCCTGGAAGCAACTGCGGAGCAGTCTAATACGGTCCGGTCCAGGCGTGTACTGCACAAAAGTGACAGCAAAGCAGGGAAAGACTAGGAAATAAGTGAAACACCTGTTGTGCCAACTGTGGATGTAACGTGTGAAGAGTTAAGTAAAGAGTATGTTCAAGTTATTCTGTACTGTGTCTCCATTACTGGGGGTCGGCTTAAAGAGGGACCGTCGTTGCCTGGGAAGTGCCCAGAAGGAGCTGAGCGTGGAGATTCAGGTACTCCAGCGGGAAGAATACAGTTTCATGTAGGGGAAGGGCCAAACATGGATGTTGCATTAATTCAGGTCACGACTACAGTCCTGTCCCTCTCTTACAGCTTCAGCAGAACAAAGTGAAGATTCCGGAGTGGCCATTTCAGTCTCCTGCCCTCAATATCATTGAGCCACTCTGGGGAGATCTCAAGCATGCAGTTCATGCTAGACAGCCCAGGAATTTACAGGAACTGGAGGCTTTTTGCCAAGAAGAGTGGGTAGCTTTACCATCTGAGAAAATAAAGAACCTCATCCACAACTACCACAAAAGACTTTAAGCTGTCATTGATTTTAGAGGGGGCAATACACGGTATTAAGAAATGGGGTATATAAACTTTTGATCAGGGTGATTTGGATGTTTTGGGTTGTCATTATGATTTAAAAAGCGAAAACTCAGAAGTTTGACAATAAATGGCTTCACCCAACCACTAACCATGAGTGGAGAATAAGTTTTGGTGTTATCATTCAAATTCTGTGAAAAAAGGTCAAGAAAGCAAAAATTCTGATGGGGTCCGTAAACTTTTGACTGTATCTATCTATTATCTGTCTATCTATATCTGATCAAACTGAGTTCTGAAAAGCTATAATTATTTATTAGGACTATGGTCAATAAAGGTTTATTTTTTACACCTCTTTTTTTCAATACAAATAAATTTATGTATGGATACATATATATAGATAGATAGATACAAACAGACAGATAGATATGGGATAGATAGATAGATGGATCTGTATACATTGCCCAGATATTTTGTTTGATTACAATACTGCAACCTAATTAAAGTTATTGCCTCGGTGAGATAAAAAGCAAGAATTTTCCTGGGAGGGGTGGACACTAAGAAAGCAGGCTGTCTGTGCTTGAAAAATATATTGGATCCTTGATTTCCAACTATTACATGTGGAACATACAATGATATAACAATAGATTATCTACTAAAATTAGTTGAGATGTCACAGTAACTTTCCTGATGTTACTTGTCTGTCCTGTAACCGTTAGGTCAGGTCTTGTTGACTTCTTATTTGGACTACTCCCTTTGTTTTTCAGGTAACCTGGCAAACATCATCACTTTAGGCCTTTGAGTATTACGTGGCATTTTTTACAATTGCGTCAAGTTGGTCAGATTTAAGCAGTAACCTTTTACTCGCAATGCAAATCAGAGCTTCAGGGGTTTAAATAGCTGACAGCCTCATCCAAGGCTTTCATGAAAGAGTGATCAAAACCAGACAAATATTTACCCCCTTAGCTCCCTGATTAAGTGGCACTAAAAGTCCCAGGGAATAAAACGGGACTAATGCTGTCACATTTCACCAGCAATAAAGGTGCGCTGCTGTCCAGCAGCCAAAGCAAAAGCAGAAGAGACACGAATCGGCCCAAATGATACAGTTGTTATAGTATGTCACCTTTCTGAAATCCACTTGTGATGTCACAACAATTTATCTAACTTTAAGACTTACCAAATTGGAACCTTCTTATGATGTCACAATCATTTACCTCGTGATTTCACAGAGTCATTATTAGTGTTGAGCGATACGATACCGCAAGTATCGGGT
>VIAB01001772.1:4074-16879 GCA_009801035.1 Oophaga pumilio | reverse complement strand
TGTTGTGATCAAAAAAGTATAAAGCTGTCCCACCACGGCAAGGTTAACTTTATCAGTATTTCTTTCGCAAGCAGAAGACTGGAAGAAATTTAAAACTACCCGATACAAAAATATATCCCAATAAATATCCAACTCATAATTCAAGAAGTTTAATTGCAATGCCCAGTGTCCTTTTGCAAAGATAAAAACTTGGTAATTAAAATTCTCAATTTTATATCTTTTCCGCTTTCTTGTATATACTGTTGTACAGACATCAACATATCTTGATGAAATATTGAGGGCTATATTATAAAATCAGATGTGAAAGTAATCTAAAGCACACACTTAAGACCCAAGATTTCCATTTGTGGGATTAATAAGTAATATAATATATCAACGACACTGAATTACTGAAAAAAAGAATATTAATGCAGCCTCGGTGACATAATAAATCAGCAGTGGGAAGTCAAGTTAGTTTGTATACTGTCAGTGAATGAGCACAAAGGAGAAAATGATTTTCTTGAAATCCGCTTGTAACATATTTATTATACTGTACAGCGTTGATGTCTTTTATCAAGTCTCTATTCTCTCTCTTCTTTTAAAACATTAATCCTGAGGTATAATAAAGCTTCTCAGCTGGGCTGAGATATCAGTAATATGTAAAAAAAAAAGAACACAAACTAAAAGAAAAAGAAGCATAAACCTAAACTGCAAAGCATGTCACTGATATTTCTGAATACAATATTGTCTCTATAGGAAAAAGCATAATAGGAGACTTACATAGGTAAGCTATTATCGAGAAGTAAAGATCTGCTGATAGAAGAATGAACAGCTTTGTTCTCTCATACCTGGCTTCCTTTATCTTGTATTTGCTGTTTTTGCTAACTTTATATCAGCTCTACAGAAGTGTAACTTGTAGATCAATGTTTTGTTTTTTGCTTATTTTTTTAATTTTTCAATCCACCATAAGGGTTCAGAGATATGGGCATTTTTTAGTTACTACTCTTATGTTCTTTATCAAGGGGGAATTGCTCACAGAGTAATAATACAGAGCATCCTAAAGACACAGCCCTCAAGAGTCCTGTGAGCCACACGCTTTTGGTAAAGACCATAAAAAGTAACGCTAAATAAAAAGGCTAATATTTCTGGAAGTGGAACTATATGGCAGATTTAGAACAAAACAAAACAAAAAACCCTCTGGAATACTCAAGGGAATAAAATAGAAGCAAATACTGCCCAATTTTGTCCTGGTGACAGGAACACTTTAAATATATAGCTGGCCTCAGAAGTGAATCTCCAATTTATATTATCATGATGTTATGTTCAAAATTCTGGGCTTATTAGTTTCATAATAAATTTTTCTTTAGGTTAAGGCTTATTTTCTTCGAATAAACAGTTTCAATTCCCTTGCATTGACATAAATGTAAAAGATAATCTGCAGGTTGCCGGCACCCACCACTAAAGGTGGGTGGAAGCTCTATGTGAGAGCTCACACCCTGCAGCAATACCCACAATCAGTGCTAGCACCAATCACTAACGTTTAACCCCACTGATGCCGCTGTCAATAGTGACAGCAACATCGAGGAGCATCGCAGAGGGAGTGAGCACCATGTCTGTTCCAATCAGCACAGCGCGATGCAGTCATGTTGTGCTGATGGTCTTCATGGTGACCCCCAGCCACAAGATGACCATGGGGTCCAGCAAGGAAGGTGGCTTGTGAGCGCTTGCTAAGAGGAAGAACTGACATGCCTCCTCCCTTGCCTGTCAGATTCTTCTCTGATGCTCTGCAGTGCAGAAGCATTGCAGGGTATCAGATCAGCGATCTGTTACTATACAGTGATTTCCCATCCTGGGACAATGTAAAAAGTTTTTAAAAAGTCATTAAAAAGTGTAAAAGTATAAAAAAAACAAAGAACAAAACACTGAAATTTTTTTTTCCAAAAAATACATTTATGTAAAAAAAGTGCACATATTTGGTATTGCTACGTCCAGAATGACCCAACCTATTAAATTGTCTCACTAATTAATCCCTTCAGTGAACACGTAAAAAGTAAATAAAAAAACTAGCTTGGCCAGTGCAAAATTTTCGCACATTGGTCGTTGGGGGCGCAGGCAATTTCAGAAAAAGCAAGCTGGTCAAATGTAAATGTATTTCATGAGATGATGAACACAGACAGGTATTTATATAAGTAGATTGGTAATACAATAAATTGGTTTGATAAGTAGAGGCCAAAAAATGTCTTTCGGTTGAGGTGCCACCTGCAGGTCATTGTTTCTTTCTGCAGGTTTATGAAAATGAATGTTTAAACTGTATTTAGTGATAAAATCGTGAATGTGTGGTTTGTTTAGCTCTTTTCTTGCTAAAGGGGGCAAGTTTACCTTTCAAATGGTGTATCATGTGCGTGTGTGGGGCAAAGTAATCAGCGAAAAAGCAGTGCATGTATACAAATGTATTTGCATATGTGACTCACCATGTGTGTGTGTGTGGGGCGAAGTAATCACCGAAAAGCAGTGCATGTTTACAAATGAGTTTGCATATGTGACTCACCTGCAGTGAAGTGTGCAATCCTCCAATGTGCCTGAAATAGATTGGGCAAGCACTTGGGCAAGCTGGAAAGACCCCTAGACAAATGTTTGGATTTGTTTGTGATGTCTGTAACAGCTATGTGGTAGTGTGCTTTGGGGTAGTGTGCTGTCACCTACAGGTCATTTGACCTTTAAAATGGTGTATCATTTGTTTGTGTGAGTGGAGCATGAACGGAGCAAAAGTGCAATTCAATAGGCAGTGCATGTTTACAAATGTGTTTGCACATGTAACTCACCTGCAGTGAAGTGTGCAATCCTCCAATTTGGCTGAAATAGGCTGGGCAAGCAGTTCGGCAAGCTGGAAAGCCCCCAAGGCAAATGTTTGGATTTGTTTGGGATGTCTGTATGCAGCTTTATGGTAGTGTGCTTTGGGGTACTGTGGTGCCAGCTCATGTCATTTTTCCTTACTGCAATGTTTGTGAAAATGAATGTTTAAACTGTATTTTGTGATCAAATTGTGGATGTGTGGTTTGTTTGGCTATTTTCTTGCTGAAGGGGGCAAGTTTACCTTTCAAATGGTGTATCATTTGTGTGTGTGGGTGCAGTATGAACGGAGATACAAAGAAATCACTGAAAAACAGTGTTTAGAAATAATAGAATAGATGAGGCAAAATATAAAGCAATGCAAAATTATTTTTTCTATAAAATTTTTTAAAATTATTGCTTAAAAGCAGCAAAACAAAAAAGTTATATAAATGGGGTATCGCTGTAATCATACTGACCCAAAGAAGAAATCTGCATTATCAATTTTACCACACAAGGAACGGCATAAAAAACCCTCAAAAAACAATACCTAAATTACTGGGTTTTGTTCATTCTGATTCCCAAAGATTAAAATAGAAAGTGATCAAAAAATGTCATGAGCCCAAAAATGATACAAATAAAAATGTCAACTTGTCCTGCGAAAAAGAAGCTGTCACATGATTCTGTTGACTGAAATGTGGAAAAATTATGACTTTCTAAAAATGGGGATGCAAAACTAGTTTTTGCAATTAAAATCATCTTTTAGTGTGTGACAGCAGCCAAAAATAAAAACCAGATATAAATCTGGTATCACTGTAATCTTACTGACCCAAAGAATAAAGTCATCTAATTACTTGTACTGCATGAGGAATGGCGTAAAAAATAAATAAAACCAATTCTTCACCTTCTGTTGATTTGTTCATTCTGCCTCTCAATGATCACAGTAAGGCTTGACTCACATTTATCCTGTGCTCTACGCTGATCGTTTACACCGGAGTTTCCGTGTAAATCTCTGAAACACATGTTTCAAACTGAACCCATGGCAGAAGATCCCCTTTAATGAGGCAGAAAGAGGCACTGTAGATGCCGTAGGACCTGTGATACCGCGGTGAAGTCTTTTTAGGCGAGCATAAAAGTGTGGTCAATCACAGTTTTCTGCCCAGCCAGAGTCCATAGTAACTCTGCTGCCTCATTATAGGAAGTGGATCCATCGGGGGTTTCATCTGTGACATTACTCGAAGATTTAGAGAAACCCAAAAGTAAGTGCTCAGCATAGTGTACAGGATAAATGTGAACTTAAATGTTATGTAAATTGTTTAAAATAAAAACTTCAATTCAATCCACAAAAAAGCAAGTCCCTACTCAGGTCTGTCATCTGTTAACGGAAATATAGGGGGCTTCCACGTTACTGGTAGTACAAAGGCTCTGGAAAAGCTGAATGGCTCCTTGCCCCCCAAAGGAAATTCAGCAAATTTTGCCATACGAAATCCACATGCCCTCCTCCCTTCTGAGCCCCAGTGTGTCTAAACTACATATAGTGTCCATATGTTTGGCATTTCTATAGTGATGAAAGCCTGTCTACTTTACAGATGCATATATCCAGAAGCATGAGCTGGTCACTGAAACGTACTAGGCACTATAAAGTATTGGTAACTTCAATGGCAGACTTCCAATTTTCACTCAGCAACATCCACTACTGCTTGTTTCTGGAAAACACAAGTGATGAGCGAGCATTAAAATGCTTGGGTACTTGTTACTCAAGTTGAGCAAATCTTAATGTTCAAGTGCTCAACCGAATAATGATTAAAATGGAAGTCCAAGGGAAACTCGAATATTTTTCCCCAGGTCGGTGCTAAAAACAATGTTGTCAGAGCATTATGCCACTTTTACAGACTGACATTAAAAATACAACTTAAAATAGATTTGACTGGAAAAAATATTAAGAAACATTCTTTCCAGGATGTTGACTTGTATATAAAGCAAAATATATAAGAGAGAAAGAATGCTCCTTCACACCTTGGGGTATGTTCACACCCAGTGTTTTTGCTGCGTTTTTGCACATTTGCATTGATTTCAATGGTGAAAAAAACATTCCACAGGAAATGTAATTTTATCATTTTAATACCTTATCTTGCTACGTGGTGTGTGATGCATGATCAGAACACAATGAAAGTCTTTTTTTTTACAGGGCCATCAGCCTGCCATCACTATTTATAAAGGGCCATCAGGCGGCCCTTTCTATTGTTAGAGCGCCAACAGGTGTCTTGTAGACAGATGGGACCAAGATAGATTTTTTGATAAAGCACATAATTCTACTGGTTAGTGTAAATGGAATGAGGTCTACAAATACATTAACACAGTAGTCACAGTCAAATTTGGTGGAGTTTCTAAGATATTATTGCTTGTTTGTTTTTTGCTTGTGACCCTGGATGCCTTGAAATGTGAAGATTCCCAAAGGATTTTGGGTCACAATCTAGTGCTCGGGATCAGAAAGCCGGGTTTGCATTGTAGTAGGTCATGGGTCTTCCAGCAGGGCAATGACCCCAGACATACTTCCAGAACTGACCAAAAATAGATGGAAACAAAGCTCTGGAGAGTTCAGAAGTGGTAATTCCAGCTCCAGTAGTGTATAATTTCCCACCACTACCTCTTACATACAGATGCTACAGAGAAACTTAGAATGGACACAATAAATCATTTAAGTTTGCCTGCTTTGATGAATTTCTGAGTACAGAACACCGTAAAAAAAATGAATTGGTCAATGAGTGCATGGAAAAAAGCAGCAGCAAGGCTTACAATTTATAAGGCATTAATCCCTGAATAAATGCCTGTCATACGCTATTCCTACCGCCACATCTCACCATTGATGAATTGTAGATAAGAGCGTTATTATTGTAGAATATACTGTAGAAGCGATTTGAATTAACCCTGAAGTTTTTTTTCTTGTACTTGGCAGCAACAAATGGGAATAACACTGCCAGTTTTGATAGATTTCTCAGTACAGTTGACAGTAAAAAACATGAATCGGTCAATGAGTGCATAGGAAAACCCAGCAGCAAGGCTTGCAATTTATAAGGCAATAATCCCTGACTGGTTGCCTGTCATATGTTATACCTACTGCCACACTTCACCCTCCACTAATTGAAGATAAGATTGGTATTATTATGACAGAATATAATCTATTTGAATTAGCCCTGAAAAAAGTGATTAGTTTAGTGTAGCAGCATCAAGGACTGTTATTTCATCCACCCTGCTGGGGAATATAGTGGAGCATTTTGCATCTACTCAGCCTGATATGGAGGATACTAGGATCTTCTTTACTAAGTTTACAATCTCTCCTGTCCTGGCTGTGAAATCCTGTATGCAGTGTAAGAACTCCCTATGTGACCACCACCTGACAGCCCACAACAAGGCACTAGATCATATACTAATAGAACCCATTGGCCCTTTTGGCTTCAAAAACTTTTCCCTCAACTGAAAGATGGATTTACAGAAAATGATTTATTCCCATTACTAAGTAGGGGGTTTCATACACTCGTAAAGTGTATGCACTAACTGCAAGGAGTGCCAAAAATTTGAAGGAGGCACTCCAATACCCCTTGAAGAGGCAAAGTGGAGAGCCTCAGAAAACAATTTTTTCCAATTATTAAGAACTGGATATACTAGACTGGTCATGCCCATGCACTAAGTGCATTAGCTGAAAAACATTTACCTCTTGGGGCTATACATACTGTATGTACAGTATATGTATAAAAGAATGTTCGAGGTAGACCTCTAAAAATTGTTAATGTGGGCATCATAAACAGCCTTAAAAATTCGTAGCGAGGGTAGCATGATCACCTTGTTGATATGGTGGTGGAGGAGGACAAGACATAAAGGACAAAATCCTAAAGCGTATACCCATGTTTGGGTGGGAAGGGGTGAATGCGAATAGACCAGAAAAAAAACACTGGATTTGAGTTTATGTTCAGCTGCTGTCATCCAGTGGTGTTCAGAAGTCTGGCCAAATCCAGCCCTTGTTCATTTTGATAAGCATTTTCAGTTGACAGGCGGATGCACCTACCCAATATAACACCAGTAGGTGCCGGGTGCGAGGCAGCTTTGCCTATGTCATGGACAGGGGATTGGTGTGTCCATAGAACAGGGGAAGAGGCAGTGTAATCACCTGCAGACACTGTTTCTGGCCCCTGGCGTTCAGCCCAAGTTGTGGTGCTTTACTTGCATGTGCTTGAGCATGCTGGTGGTGGTCAGGCTGGTACTTGTGCTTCCCCTGCTGACGCTGGCATGGCAGATGTTGCAAATGGCCTCTTTTGGGTTAACTGGACTGTCTTTAAAATAGCGCCAGAAAAGCACCAGACTCAGGAACACCCAAACCTTGGCTTTGCAACTTCACCCTTGTTGGTGCACTAGGGATCAATTTCCCACATTGTGTCTCTGGCCACCGCACTGCCTCTTCATGACTGCTGTGGTGCTGTGGATCCCTCCCCGCTGCTGTCATTGCTCTGCATGTCACCTTCTTAGGTAGGGTCAGTGACTTTATCGTCCAAGACCTTGTCTTCCACTTCTGCACCCTGGTCTTCATCCTGACTTGCTGATGTAACAACATGACTTGCTGGCAATTGTGTCTTGCATTTTCCCACCTTCGCCTTCTTGTGAGCATGTCTACTCAAAATATTTCAGAATCGCTACATACAATATCCTCAAGTTCCATCTGGAATGAGCAGGGTGAGAGAACAGAATCTATAAATGGAAATATGAACAGCTCTTCAAAGTGTCCAAGTGTGGGATCACTTGTCTCCAGGCATTTTGCATGGTGTGAGGAAGGAGGATCACGGTGTGGATTATGTGGTTCAAAATCATGGCTACTGAGACTGTACTGTGTGATAGACAGGGTGGTGCTGGCAAAGTGACTGGAAGCATTATCTGCTATCCATCTAACAACCTTTTCACACTGGTCTGGCTTCAAGAGTGGTGTTCCGCGTTCCTCTACAAAGTGAGACAAAAAGCTAGATCAATATGATGTGTGTGTTTGTTGTACAATTTCACCTTGCCCACTTCCTAAGCCTCTCCATTCACCATCAGCATCACGTTCACTTCCCCATCCTTTACCACACCCCTTGGCCATTTTAAATTATGTATGATGTATCCCTGTTGAGAAAACGTTGCAGACAGTATTACAATGCCAGCAAAATTTGCCCACTGCAGATGGACATATAAGACTGTAGTATCAATATAACCATGCTGTTTGAAACCAAATTTTTTTGTGTGTGTGTTTTGAGGCTCAACTCTTTTATGATAAATGCTGTATAAAATGTCACTGCTAAAAAAAAATTGCAGTATTACAATGTCAGCAAAATGTGCTGACTTCAGATGGATGTATAAGACTACAGTATCAATATTGCTGTGCAATTTTTTTTAACAAAGTTTATTTTTGGGGGGGCTCACTCTAGCACGATAAATGCCGTATAAAATGTAAAAGTTTAAAAAAGGGTTGTTTTACAATGCCATGCAAATTTGCACACCTCAAACAGGCCATGTACATATCAGACTGCAGTATAAATTTAGCAATGCTATTTTTTTAACAAACAATTTCTTTTATGGGTGGTTTTGAGGCACTCCAAGTGCCATATAAAATTTCACTGCTCGAAAAAATTTCAGTATTACAATGCCAGGCAAATTTGCCCAATTGAGATGGACATTTGAGACTGCAGTATTAATATAGCAATGCTATTGAGATCCAATTAATTCCAGCTGTATGCTTTTGAAACACAATTGCCGCTGTAAAAATTATGTATAATATTTCCCTGCTCAGAACAATTTGCAGATTTAAGAGCAAAAATAATATGATTTGCCCGGAAAAGATATTTTGGCATCAGTTGCAGGCTGCCACATGAAAAACTTGTCATTAACCCTATCCTGTACTACATGATCCCTTCAGCACAATCTCAACCTAAGTGCTGCTAACAGCAGAATTTATATGTATTATAATTAGCCCTAAGAAGGACTGTTGTTGTACTTCATAGAAATATAAATGTGGTTGAATCTCTAGCTAATACACTGCTGCAATTCTGTCCCTCTCTCATCAGCACCTATTCCTAGGCTGCCTGTGCTCGAGAAAGTAATGAGAAGTGACAAGCACGATTATTCATCACTATAAAACACCAATGGAGTCAAAATTGTCAATACAGCTGTAGATAAATTCCCAATGGGGTATAATTTCCAAAATGGGGTCACTTGAGGGGTGATTCTGATTTTCTAGCACTTATTAGCTCTGAATATGGAATCCGCAAACCATTCTAGAAAAATATGCACTCAATAAGGCAAATAGCACTTCGTCCATTCCGAGTCTCACCATCTGGCTAAGCAGTACTATACAGCCACTTTGGGGTAATTCTACATTCAGCAGCAATTGTAGGACAAATTTTGGTGCCATTATTGCAAATATTCCAGTATGTAAATGTAAAATCTGGGGTTAACATAAAATCTTGGTGGTAAAAATGTAATTTTTTTTTCATTGCCCATTGGCATAAAATTCTGTGATACACCTGAGGTGTCAATTTGATCACTGCATCCAGTTTGTAAAATGGGGTCACTTATAGGGGCTTCTGCTGGTCTGGCACCTTAGGGGCTCTACCAATGTGACATGGCACCCTCAAACCAGTCCAGCTAAATCTGAACTTCAATTTGGCGCTGCTTCCCTTCTGTACCTCAAAAGTAGTTTTTGACCACATATGGGGTATAGGTGTACTCAGGAGAAATCACACCACAAATTTTGGGGTCCATTATCTCTTGTTAACCTTGTTAAAATGCAAAATTTTGGGCTGAAAACTTATTTTCATGACTCAACGTTATAAACTTCTGTGAAGCACCTGGGGGTTGAAGGTAATCATCACAAATCTAGATAAGTTTCCTTAGGGGTCTAGTTTCCAAAATAGTGCCATTTGTGAGGGGTTTCCACTATTTAGGTACATCAGGGGCACTCCAAATGCAATATGGCATTCGCTAATTATTTCAGCAATTTTTGTATTCAAAAAGTAAAATGACCCTCTTTCCCTTCCAAGCTCTGTCGTGCTTCCAAACAGTAATCTTCCTGCACATATTGGGTATTGGCGTACTCAGCAGAAATTGTACAACAAATCGTATTGTGCATTTTCTCTTGCTACCCTTAAGAAATTGCAAAATTTGCAAAAATTGGGGCTGAAAAACATTTTTTGGGGAAAAATGTGACTTTTTTATTTTCACTTCTCAACGTTATAGACTTCTGTGAAACACCTTGGGGATTAAGGTGCTCACCACACATCTAGATAAGTTCCCTGAGGGCTCTAGTTTCCAAAATAATGTCACTTGTGGGGGGTTTCCACTGTTTAAGCACATCGGGGGCACTCCAAATGCGATCTGACATCCAATAAATATTCCAGCAAATTTTGCATTCAAAAAGTCAAATGGTGCGGTTTCCCTTTTGAGCACTGCTATGCGCACAAAATAGCTAAATTTGAACTTCAATAAGGCACTGCTTCCCTTATGAGCTTTACATAGTGCCTCAAAAGTAGTTTTTGACCACATATGGGGTATCGCTATACTCAGGAGAAATTGCACAACAAATTTTGGGGTCCATTTTCTCCTGATACCCCTGTGAAAATGCAAAATCTAGGGCTAAAAAACATTTTTGTGGGAAAAATGTGATTTTTTTATTGTCTGTGAAGCACCTGGGAGTTAAAGGTGCTCACCACACATCTAGATAAGTTCAGTGAGGGTTCTAGTTTCCAAAATGATGTTATTTGCGGGGAAATTTCCACAGTTTAGGCATATCAGGGGCACATCAAACGCAACATGGCATCTGCTAAATTTTCAAGCAAATTTTTCATTCAAAAATTCAAATAGTGCTGATTACCTTCTGAGCCCTGTCATGCACCCAAACAGTGGTTTTCCCCACAAATGGGGTATTGGTGTACTCAGGAGAAATTGCCCACCAAATGTGGAGTCCATGTTCTCTTGTTACCCTTGTGAAAGTAAAAAAGTGCCCCACAGAGTTGGATTTTCTTCGTGGTCTCGGCTGACTGGGGTAGCCGAGACCCCAGAGAACATGATTCGGGTCGGTTTTTACCGACCCCGCTTTTGCGATAGCTATTATTAACTGCATAACAGCGACCACAAGAAAAAAAAGCCGCGATTCTGCTTTCACTTTCTCTCTCCTCTGATGTGATCGAACATCAGAGGAGAGAGATATAGTGTCCCTGATTCCCCCCTGGTACCTCCCGGTGTCCCCAGACCCTCCTGCCTCCTCCAGTGGACCTCCTTGGACCGGGAAGAAAATGGCGGGCGCATGAGCAGTGCCGAATCTCCACTGGTAGGTAGGGCCCGTTATAGGGACTACCTAGGGCTTGATAGTATTCCTATATTTATAGGGGTTATCAGGTACTCCAGGGTGAGCCGCCGTGGAGTGGGGGCGCCAACCGCAGAAAATTAGGGTGCCAACCCCCACTGTCAGGCAGGACTCAGTATAGTGACCTTGCAGGGTCAAACAGGTACACATTGTTTGTTTGCTTATTATTAATATTTTTTGTCCCATTTTGGAGAACATTTTAAACTTTTCTCATTAAAAGTTATTTTTTAAGGATCCTTGTTTTTTCTTGGTTTTTGGTTAAAATAATCAAACCAAATGGTCCACATGGGATTCTGCAGGAATTAAGTACTATGATAGCCAGACCATTATTTAATGACTCAATAATGACAGGGTCAGTTGCACGGGACTGATGTGTAGCAAATGTGGTGCCAATATTCAAAAAAGGGGACAAAATCTTAGCATAGATCAGCATCAACATCCATATATATAAAATTGAATGTGTGTGTGTGTGTGTGTGTGTGTGTTACCAACCAATCACGAAGCATCTTTCATTTCACCAGAGCTGTTTAAAAGAAGCTGAGCTGTGATTGGTTGCTATGAGCAACAGTTTTCCTTGCAACCAATCACTAAGCATCTTTCATTTCACCAGAGCTGTTTAAAGAAGCTGAGCTGTGATTGGTTGCTTTCTCACTCCATGACACCTGAGCAGACAGTGACTGGGTGGGAGAAATCTAGCATCCCCGGGAACATAAGCTCCCAGCCATTGTCTGCCCCCCAGACAGGAGCAGAGAGCACATGACAGAAATGAATACCCCCTCCCTGCCCATATCCCCATCACACATCCTCCATCCCATAGGCACATCTTCCCTCTTAAAGGGATCTCCGGTATGGAAGTTAGGGCAAATCCATCCTGCGCTTTGGTTTGACCCCAGGCCTCTCTTAAAAGGATCTCAGGTATGGAAGTTAGGACCGTTCCACTCAGCACTGTGGTTCTGACCCCAAGGTCTCTTAAAGAGATCATTAATATTTCACTAAGCGCTCTGGTTCTGACCCCAGGCCCCTCTTAAAGGGATCCCCGGTACGGAGGTGAGGGCAAATCCACTCTGCGCTTTGGTACTGACCCCAAGCCTCTCTTAAAGGGATCTCCGGTATGAAAGTTAGGGCAAATCCCTCAGCACTCTGATTCTGACCCCAGGCCTCTCTTAAAGGGATCCCCAATCTGGAAGTCAGGGCAATTGCCTTCAAATGCTCTGGTACTGACTCCAGGCCTCTATTAAAGGGATAATTGGTATGAAAGTCAGGGCAAATCCATCCTGCACTTTGGTTTTGACCCCAAGCCTCTCTTAAAGGCATCACCAGTATGGAAATTAGGAACGTTCCACTGAGTGCTGTGCTTCTGACCCTAGGGCCTCTTAAAGGGATCATTGGTATGGAAGTGAGGGTAAATCCACTCTGCGATCTGATTCTGACCCCAGGCCCCTCTTAAAGGGATCCCCGGTATGGAAGTGAGAGCAAATCCACTCTGCGCTTTGGTACTGACCCCAGGCCTCTCTTAAAGGGATATCCGGTATGGAAGTTAGAGTAAATCTCTCAGTGCTCTGATTCTCAACCCAGGCTTCTATTAAAGGGATTATTGGTATGGAAGTCAGGGCA
>VIAB01001771.1:177274-194512 GCA_009801035.1 Oophaga pumilio | reverse complement strand
AAGGAGAACAGCATAGGGAAGACCCCTGGAAGTATCTCTGACTCACTGATCGCTGCTGAGAACAACAGTGCCACACTTTTACTCCACTTTTAGGCACTGACAAAAAAACATTCAAAATCAACAAGAAATTGTAGTTTACAGGAAAAAAAAATTAAGAAACATTCTTTCCTGTATATTGACTTGTATACAAGGCAAAATTTAAAAATTATTAAAAAATTATAATTTAAGTAAACCAAAATTCAATTTTTAATAAAAAAAATGAATGGAAATTTCAGTATAATTTATGAAGGAAGCAAGAGCTGCCAAAAATTAGGGACGCAGAAGGACACAGACACACCCTGTATTAGACATAATACAGTCTGTTCAAATTGTTATGTAGTGGTACTCCTAGACTCATAAAGGCTATGAACTAAGTGTAAAGCCTTCCAAAAATTACAAGCAGGGTAATCCATATACCCTTGAAGGCACAAACTGTACTGCCTCTTTCAAATATTGTGAACAAAGTGTAGTTGAGGTACTTCTACACTAATTAAAGCTCTGCACACAGTGCAAAGATTACCAAAAACTACAAGAAGGATCATCCATACACCCTTCAAGGTTTCAACTGAAGTGCCTCCAAAAAATTAAGAAACTGTAGTTATCATCCAGCAGGGTCATGCAGTCATCCATAGACCCTTGAAGGCAACAACTGGGGCTTCATTCAAATATTAAAGATTAAAAACACGTGTGCTGCTGTCATCTGGTGGTGTGGAAAAGTGGAGGCTAATTCAGGCTTTGTTCGTTTTTATCAGAATGAGCCTGTCAGTACTTTCTGTTGACAGGTGAAAGCATCTGTCTATTATGATACTCCTCAGCAGCACAAAAAAAGCCCTAGGACAACATGCTAACTGTACCAACAACACCTCCAAGGCACAGGGATAGCTCATGCCAGGTGTGCTTGGAAAAGGTCTTCGGACCGAAACGTCGCCACAGGAGGCAGAATAAATGTAAGATTTTCTTTTCACCACTGACTGAGGCGCTGTCTTTTGATTTATTGTTATGGAACCTGCTCCGTAATGGACTCCCTGATTTTGACGTGCGCCTTCTTTTTGTCTTATATAGACTTGAATCTTTAGAGGGTGTTGTTCAACTTTTTGTATTTTGACATTAGCTCATGCCAGGTATCCAGCTTTTAGACCCAATAGTTGAAGGTCGAACAAGAATTAGGGAGTACGCTGGTTTGGTCTGCCAGCTGTTGCTTGCCCATTTTTAAAAGCTTTTCCTTCCCTGTCCAAAATACCCAGTCATCAGGAACTGGACTCAGGGAGGGTGTCATGAAATTGCCCCAGGCTTTTGACAGTTTACTCCTGCCTCTGCTGTACCTGTTGTGAGTCTTCCTCACCTCTCCTCCTTGGTTAGGCAAGGAAGCTTGTCCCCTGCTTATAGAGTTGTCTGATGGAAATTTTTTCTGCAAACTTTCCACAATGACTGTTGTGAATGGAATTGAAATGAGTTCTGAGCGGAGGCTCCCTCTGGTGGTTACAAGCGGTACTGGACTGTCCAGTGAAGATTGTGAGGATTGGGAATCAGGTGTTACTGACTGGTCTTATATAAGGGAGTCGCCTTCCCATCAGGGTTGCCGGTGATCAATTGTTCTGGTCTCAATCCTTGATTCCTGTTTCCTTTGTAGCCTGCTGTGTCGTGTCTGCATCTCCTGCTAACAGATAAGACATTTTCTTCTTTTTGTTTTTGTGCTTGATTTTTGCATTTTGTCCTGCACTTCTGTGGGGGCCTTCAGGGTCCCCTCCGGGGGCTTTTGCCCTCTCAGTTTAGTTCAGCCACTGATGTTTGTACATTTGCTTTTTCCAGTTTTTCAATGGCTGCTGTTTTGATTTTGTTACACCAGAGAACTAATTTAGGTGGTAGAGGTCGTGTGATCTCAGGTGTTTTTGAAATTAGTAGAGTTGGTGCTTTTCAGGGTTTTTTGGGATTGCAGTAAGTGCCCTTCCTATCCTTTTCTATTTAGGTAGTTTGGGCCCCAACGTTTGCTCATACTATTTTCTGTCTGTGTCAGTATTTCTTCTTGTCTAACCACCATTACATGTTTGGGGGCTTTCTATGTTCTTTGGGGATCTGCTCCGGGGCAGATAGCTTTCCTCTTTCTATCTTTAGGTGTAGTTAGTTTCTCAGGCTGTGACGAGGCGTCTAGGACCAACGTAGGAACGCTCCACGGCTGCCTCTAGTTGTGGTGGTTAGTCAGGGTACTGCAATCTCATAGATTCCAACTTCTCTGGTGTATTGCCTTTTTTACCTGCACTCCTCAGTTACCGAAACGTAACAAATGACCTTCTGGTATAGCATCATTTTGTTAAACATCTCCGCCTCAGGAAGGAGAGATGCAAAGTTGTCTTTGTAGCATGGGTCTAGCATGGTCAACTACCAGTAAACTTTTTTGGCCATGACTAATATAACGCTAAGGTCATGCGAAAGGCAGAGGTACATAAAGTCTGCCATATATGCTAAGCTTCATACAGTCAACACTTTCCTGTCTTCACCATGATGATGACTCTCCTTCTCCTCCTCCTCTTCCTCCTTATTTCCCTCCTCAGTCCATTCACATAGGAGAGACAGTATGAAGGTTGGTTGTGTGGGTACTAGCTTCTGTTATGCTAGCCAACAGCTTCTGTTCCTTCTTCTCCTCAGCCTCCACCTCCTGATTGTTACCCAATCTGCGCTGAGCAGATGAGATGATGTTGTGCTGGGTAGTATCTCCCTGTCTCATGTCTTCCTCCATCTCCACCTGGTCCCCATGAGTAGCTTCATGTTTAATTGTGAGCAGTGATTGTTTAAGTAGGCGCAGAAAGGGAGAGTTGTGCTGACTATGGCATCATCACTGCTCACCTTCATCTTTGTGAAGTCTTCAAAGTCTTAGAGAACCACACAATTGTCAGAAATCCATGCCGAGTCTTCAGTTGTTATGTGCATAGACTGTCCAGAATACTGACGGGCATGTTGGAGCTGGTATTCCGCAACTGGCCTCTGCTGCTCAAAAAGCCTTGCTAGCATTTGGAATGTGGAGTTCCAGCTCACACTCACGTTGCACACCAGTCTGTGAGCTGGCACTTACGTGTGCAACTGCTGTACTACCAGAGGAACAGCAGCTATATCTGACTTGTGGAAATGGACGCTGATGCGGCATACCTTGACCAGAAACTCAGGCAAATCTGGATAGGTTTTCATGAACAGCTGGACTACCAAGTTGGGCACGTGGGCCAAATGTGCGAGTCGTGGAGGTGATGTTATACTAATTGACACCCCACGTGGTTAAATGTATTTCATATTAATGCATGTTATTTGAAAGTAAAACTCTCTGTGGCTGCAGTCTAGCCTAGTCAGGTTTAACTGTAAGGTCCTCCCTCTCACGTTTTTCATGGCCAACATGTTCTCAACCTTGAAGACATCTTCAGCGCTAACAGTTGCAAGCATGTTACCCGTATCCTCAAAAAAGGGACTTAAGATGACGGTCTTGAGGAGAGATACATGGAAAGAGTTGGGCATGCATAATGAAGCTGGGAGCTTCAACTTGTAAGATAACCCGTCGATCTGCATTAATACCTCAAACAAACTGAAGAAACGGGGACCCAACTTGTAAGGTGGCATCTTCAGATGGATATATTTTGATGACAGCACCTCATATCTACAGGCTGGAAGGTAGATGGATCTAGACGTCTGTTGTTGGCATACCTTTTCATCCGTTTGTAAGACCTCTCCAGAGTGGCTTTGGTATCCCTCCAGATCCAGGGTATTGAGTCATGGCAGGGCTTTTTCTCACAAGTGAGACATTAGGAAGGTAATTTTAGTCATAGCCAATAGGAACTGGTGGGCCAGAAATTAATAGTATAGGTAGACTGGTTAATAAACCCATGGTACTGTTTGGGGTCCCTGTCAAAATATGGAAGTGCAGACAGAAAAGGAGCATGTCCTGGAGCAAGAACTGCAGGCTCAGTAGTAACTGCCGTGGCTGTTGCAACTTGGACTCATGCACCCGATATCATCACGTCTGTGATGACACAGCATTTATTCTTAATTATGCCAGACATATTATTTCAGTAGGCCCATTGACATGAGCTATTGTTCATACAAGTCTGAACGTTGACTCTTGTTGTAGATTGAATTTATGGCTGTTAATTATTAAATGACTGCTCTTTATCTATTGAATCAGTCCTTGCAGCTTATTGTGTACTATCCTTGGAGGACAGGGACTAGGGTAATTGAACAATCGATTTTGCTAATATGTTGGTTACTCATTGTACCAGTCCATGCCGCTTAATGACCTGCAAACACTGAAGAATAAACTGTGCGGATTGATTGAATACTCGAACAATGAGAGCTGACCTCATGCCACCTTCCCCTTGACTTGAGGATGATAACCTGAAGGTCAGATGTGGGTATAAAAAAGTGACATTTATCCTTTGAAAGGAAGACTTTACAGAAAGAAGTCAGGCATCATTGCTCCAACCAGAGGAATACAATTTTGATCCACTGCCCATCACTGAGTCCATGGAGACATTTAGAGCACCCAGGTTGGGATAATCAGGTCACCTGGTCACATACCTCAATGAACTGTCAGCTTCCTAAGCTTGTTGTTACCTCCTTTCTGTGGGTGCTTACCAAAAGCGGGGTGCCACTGGTGGGGATAGTCAGCCCTGGGAGCCCCCAAGTCACAGCTGTTCTAATACTGCTGAGCCAGCGGATGGGTGAGACTGTAGTTTGCATCATCTTGTGTATTTGCTGGGACTGTTCTATATGTTAGCATCTGTTAGTGGTTCAATAAAGTATTGCCACACTGTTTTCCCCTCATCCTGTGTTGTCAGATTAGTATTCTGCTCATAGGGAAGGTATTTAGATGTTCAATGGGATGATCCCTGGTCCATACAGTCTTTCTAAAGACAGCCGGGCTAGCGGACGAGAGCACCCACCTACTCTTGTGTCTCCACAACATCCAAACAAGTATTCACTGTCTGCAGGTAGTACAGAATTTTGACTTGCTGATCACATTGCCAGGACATCTTTTGGAATAACTCAGAAATTGGAGAGATCGATGGGGTCCATGGCCTGTGCAAACTGTCATGCTTGTGAATCATGGATTCACTGCGCAACAGAACAGGAAGAGCCTGGAGAAGCGTAACTAAGCATCCACCAAAGTTTTCATTAAAGTCCTTGAAGGTTGGGTTAGTCTTGAGCACAGGTGAACGCCTGATGCTACTCCAGGACAGATGCCGTAGAGCAGCAGACTCTATGGGTCAGTACAGTTGAATCAACAAGGAGGAGTCCAACGCAGGATGCAGGCCCGGATAGAGAGGATATAGATGTAGCCACTCGATCAGATGGAATGGATAACAGAACTGGTAATAGCAGCGTGGGATTCAAACTCTGGTACCGCCAGAGCAGTTTTGAGTTCAGATACCACCAACGTGGTTTGGGGTTTTGGTACCGGCATAGCGGTTTTGGATTCAGGTACCTCTGGAGCATTTTCAGATTCAGGTACCATCGGAACGGTTTCAGATTCAGGCACCACAGGAGTGGTTTCAGGTTCTGGTATCACCGTAGTGGTTTCAGGTTCAGGTACTGCACGTACAGAAGGGGAAGAGGAAAACAGAACTGGTACAGATTAAACTTGACTGCTAGCTAGCAGCTTGCAGACTGATTAACTGCAATTGTTGTTCAGGCATCTCCCAACAAGGTAGAGGTTCCTTAAGTACTAAGTGCAAAGCTATAGGCTGGGGCAAAATAGGAGTGCGCGCACTGTTGCTTTAAAATATAGGAAGTGCATGCACATGTGTCCTTAGTGTCATGCTCGAGGACCTGTGAGGAGCGCAGCGACACTGATGCACTGGAGCTTTGGCTGAAGCAGGAGAGCAGCTGGGGCAATGAGTATCTTGTTGTCTCTGCAGAGACACTGACATAGCTGCTACACTCTGTGCCCCTCTACAGTTTCTCCTTGTGTTATGTTTTTCCACTGAGTCTGCTTCTTGCAACACTTCTGCATCTGCTTATGGAATTTATTCAGACTTAGGGGGTGTGGCCAGTGTCTGCAGGTATTAATCCCTGCAGTGTCCCGCAGAGATTAGGTCTATCCCGTGCTAGCAGGGTCTTTATTAGGCAGCTCCTCCTACCATTCCCATCCTGATTGCACACTAGTTTATGCATTCTTCCATATTCTGTATCCTGATAATGAATTGACTTGTTTACTCATCCTGTCTCACCTTTCCGCACCTGACCTCATTCACATTTACTGATACTGTGCTGCCTGTCCCAACCTCGGACCTTCTGACTTACGCTCTTCTGTACCTCGCACCCACACCTTTCCGGTCATTTGTTGCACTGCCCTGAAGTGGTACTTGGTGGTACCTATCCTCACTAGAGATGAACGAACCTTTCAAGGTTTGGTTCTGTTCAACGAACGTACTCGAACACCATTAGATTCAATAGGAGGCCAAACCAAGCATTTACAGCTTGGAATTGAAGTTTCAATGAGGACCTAGTAGTTAGAGGAGCAGTATAAGCTGGGAGACCTGATATCTCATGCAACACATACAATTTTTTTTTATTCCAGCCACACTCAGATGGAACAAACATCAGTTTCATACAGTACTATTGGCAGAAAAATGTAAGGAAAGTAACACAGGTTGTTGAGCGATCAATTAACCCACAGTAAAATCTTTTATAATGGCACAGAAGCAGTCAGACATGGGCCATGCATGAGTTATCAGGGTCTGGCCCAACATTTGCAGCTTGGAATTGAAGTTTCAATGAGTACCTGGTGGTTAGTCGAGTGGTGTAAACCTTCTTAGCTGGGAACTCTCATAACTCATGCAACACCTGCATTTTTTTTCTTTTCTTTTTATTACTGCCACACTCAGATCACGATAACATCAGTTTTATACAGTACTATTGGTAAAAAAATGTAAGGAAGGTAACACAGGTAGTTGACTGAAAGTAAGTGCAGGCCTGCCTGTCTGGGAGCCCTATACTTGCACAGGCAACCCACCAGATGGAGACCCAACTTGGAGTCTCCACATTTCAAAAAATTATTGTCACACACCACTAAAGTGGCATCAATTTCCACATAGTATGAAAAAGTATAATAGACCTCTGACACACCTTCCACTACAGGCATTCCACCAGATGGAGACACAACTTGGAGTCTCCACATTTCAAAAAATAATTGTCACACACCACTATAGTGACATTGATTTTTGACAGAGAAGAAATAGCATAATAGGCCTCTGGCACACCTTCTACTACAGTCAGTCCACCAGTTGGAGACCCAACTTGGAGTCTCCACATTTAAATAAATTATTGTCACACACCACTAAAGTGGCATCAATTTCCACAGAGTAGAAACAATATAAAAGGCTTCTGACACACCTTCCATTACAGGCAACCTATCAGATGGAGTCCCAACTTGGAGTCTCCACATTTCAAAACATTATTTTCACACACCAGTGACAACTTCCCCAGAGTAGAAATAGTATCATGGGCCTCTGTCACTCCTTCCACTACAAGCAAATTACCGTGTCTGTGTGGGAAGTCACAACATAACCTCCTTGTCTTCCTTCTCTTCCACCTCCTCTGCTGAGCTACTAGCTGCATGCCTCTGGGTTCACAAAAAGTGGGATCTAGAACCTCATCATTATCCTCTCTGTTCTCCCACTTCTCACCCTGAGAGTCATACTCCTACTCTTCCTGCCCTGACAGCACAGTACAGTTTGCGTGCACCTCAGGTATCTGATTCTCATCAGGATCACCTCCACCCCAAGGGCTAACATCTGGTGATGAGGTTCTGGATTATGCTCGGACCCTACTTCATTTGGCCCCAGATCCAACTGAAAAATATTTTGTGAATCGGTACAGATGCTTTCCTCCTCTGGATTCTGTGAATCTTTGGAGCAGACCTCTGATGCCCATGGAATAGAATGTGAACAGTTCTGAAGACTCACCCATCTGTGGTTCTCCACAGTCATTAGGGTGGTTGGAGAGTTGAGACACTGAGAAAACAAAGGCAATTGGGGTGACACTGCTGAAGATTGTACTGTGTGTGATGTTAAGATGGAGGAAGAAGAAGAGAGGCCACTTGATGCAGTGCTAGCCATACACTGGAGCACATGCAATATGAACACAGACGGCGACAACCGTGGCACAAGCTGAAAACACGTTTCCTGCAGCGGTGCTCCAGATGCGCCGAACGTCTGTGGAGAAAATCTAATCTACCCGAAGATTTCATCCATTACAAGTTCATGCTTAAAACATACAATTCTGCCCTTCACCTCTCCAAACAAACCTATTTCAACACCCTCATCACCTCACTATCCAATAACCCTAAACGTCTCTTTGACACTTTTCATTCCCTACTCAACCCAAAAGTGCAGGCCCCAACCACGGATCTCCACGCTGACGATCTGGCCAATTATTTCAAAGAAAAAATTTACCACATCCGACAGGAAATTATCTCCCAATCCCCTCATACCATGCACTGTCCTCCCTCCCCCACTGCATCTAGCTCACTCTCTGATTTTGATCCAGTCACAGAAGAAGTTATCAGGCTCCTTGCATCTTCTCGCCCTCCCACTTGCACCAGTGGCCCCATTCCATCACATCTCCTCCAGTCCCTTTCCCCTGCTGTCACCTCTCACATAACAAAAATATTCAACCTCTCTCTCTTCTGGTATCTTTCCCTCCTCATTTAAACACGCCATTATACATCCATTACTTATAAAACCGTCGATCGACCAAAATTGTGCCGCTAACTATAGACCTGTCTCTAATCGTCCCTTCATCTCTAAACTCCTGGAATGCCTGGTCCACACCTGTCTTAATCGCTATCTCTCAGATAACTCCCTTCTCGACCCTCTTCAATCTGGTTTACGCTCTTTACACTCTACTGAAATTGCCCTCACTAAAGTCTCTAATGATCTGCTCACTGCTAAATCTAATGGTCACTACTCCATGCTAATTCTCTTGGATCTCTCCGCAGCATTTGACACTGTGGACCACCAGCTCCTCCTCACTATGCTCCGCTCCATCGGTCTCAAGGACACTGCTCTCTCTTGGTTCTCCTCCTATCTCTCTGACCGTTCCTTCACTGTATCTTTTGCTGGCTCCTCCTCCTCTCATCTTCTTGGGGTTCCTCAAGGATCAGTCCTAGGCCCCCTGCTCTTCTCTTTGTATACCGCCCCTTTTAGACAAACAATCAGTAGATTTGATTTCCAGTGCCATCTCTATGCTGATGACACCCAATTATACACTTCTCCCGATATCACGCGTGCCTTTTTAGAAAACACCAGTGATTGTCTTACCGCTATCTCCAACATCATGTCATCCTTCTATCTCAAACTGAACCTGTCAAAAACAGAACTCCTCGTATTTCCTCCCTGTACTAACCTACCTTTGCCTGACATTGCCCTCTCCTTGTGTGGTTCCACCATTAATCCCAGCAACATGCCCGCTGTCTTGGGGTCATACTTGATTCCAAGCTTTCATTCACCCCCCACATCCGATCACTGGCTCGCTCTTGTTATCTCCACCTCAAAAACATCTCTAGAATTCAACCTTTTCTTACTTTTGACTCTGCAAAAACTCTTACTGTTTCTCTTATTCATTCTCGTGTGGACTATTGTAACTCTCTACTAATCGGTCTCCCTCTTACCAAACTCTCCACTCTCCAATCTGTCTTGAATGCTGCCTTCAGGATCATATTCCTGTGTAGTGTATTCTTTCATTAAAATACTTTATTCTTATTGTGTGTGTGTTTATTTAACCCTTGAATAACTCTAGGGTTAGTAATGAAGAGGTGTCTTATTGACACCTCTTCATTACTAAGCCTGGCTTAATGTCACCTTACAATAGAAAGGTGACATTAACCCCTATTAACCCCACTTGCCACCTCTACAGGGCAAGTGGGAAGAACCCGACAAAGCTCCAGAATAGGCCCATCTAATAGATATGCCTTTTCTGGGCAGCTGCAGGCTGCTGTTTTTAGGCTGGGGGGCACATATTCATGGCCCCTTACCAGCCTGAGAATAGCATCCCGCACCTGTGTAGTTTTTCCGGGTTAGTTCAAAAACTAAGGGGGACCCCACTTTGGGTTTTTCATTTATTCTCCCTGCTCTCGCTGTTGCCAGCAGAGCAGGAAGAATAATGACAGCTGACTTCAGCACCACAAGCAGAGGGACAGCAGCTTACAGTAGCCGCTTCTTCCCCGGCGGCTATCTGTGCGCACAGAGAACAGTGTGAACTGTTCTCCGTGTGCACGTGTGCTGCAATTTTGCCGACCATGCTGCCGGAGAAAAATGGACATATCAGCGTATTTTGCACACGGACACACAGTCTGTGGAAACATGCTGACATGTACATAGACCCATTCTTTTTAAAAAGTCTATGTTTGTCAGTGTCTCCGGTACATAAGAAAACTGTCACTGCTACTGTCACTACATGTACCTGAGCCACTGACGTGTGAAACCGGCCTTAAGAAAAGTGTGAACATGGCTTTACAGACACCAAAAAGCCAGATGTCATATAGTGAAGCTACATAAAGATGAGAAAGTTCTGACTGCATCGATTAGGAATGAATGAACAAAAAGTTAATCCACAGGTACCAATTAGAGAGCTACAGGATGCACAGCTGATGTCACTTCGGCCCTGGCTAATAAAAAGCCGCACCTGGGATCTCGGAAGGTAAGAGATTCACAGGCCGCAAATCCAGCTGCCAGGCACCACTGATCTGAACTCTGGACTGGAGTCCAATGAATCAATCCGCTCTTCTCTTGTCTCAACCGACAGTACTGGATTCGGCCTGCAATCTCTGGTGTCTGCTGAATGTCCCTCATTGTTATCTCCTACTGCCAGGGTAGAAAGAAATGATAAATGGGCATGGATTAGGGTGTGGCCAGGGGCAAGGCAAAATTAGTCCTTCTTTCTGTTATTAAAAAGTTGGAAGGTATGATGAAGGGTAGGGAGGAACATATGAAGGGTAAGGAAACAGTCATTCTTCTTACCTGCACATCTTGTGAGGCTTCTGGTCAAGGTAGTGCCACAGCAAAGTTTCAATGCTATAGCATATAGGACGGGATCACACATGCGAGAAACTCGCATGATTCTCGTGCGAGTCTCTCGCATCAACACTCGGCACTGCCGCCGGCACTTGGACCGGAGCGTGTGGCTGCATAGAAATACATGCAGCCGCACGCTCATGTCCGAGTGCTGGCGGTAGCGCTGGGTGTTCATGCGAGAGACTCGCACAAGAATTGTGCGAGTTTCTCGCATGTGTGATCCCGGCCATATACTGAAGATTAGTCCTATGTCTGTCTTTAAATGCCCCTCTCAGAGTGAGACCACAGGTAGTCCTAATGATGTCAATCTAGTGCATACATAATTCCTGAATGTCTTAATGTGCCAGTACCTGACTTACATCCAAGAAGTGGACATTGTGTGCTGGGTCAGGTGGTCTTCAGGCTGAGAGCTGCGCACCAACTACTATGGATGCTGGGTTGGTAGATATATTGCTGCAAAATGTTTTCCTTAATTCTTACTTCTCTTCATTTATGTTTTAATGTCAGCATTTACACATGATTTGACTCATAGAAGCCACAATGATCTTGTCCAGGTTGTCCACGTTTACGCACAACCATCTTGAGATTTCAAATGGACTCTACAGAACAGAAGCTTCATATGAAGTCTAGCAGTACTGTGTTGACCAAGATTCAAATAGGATTGATTATATTTGTGTATGTCAACATCTTTACATGTGGCAGCACTTTTTATATTTACACAGTATAGCAGTTTTATTTATGTATCCATGGGATAACAGCAATATTTATTTACAAGATCATGATGTAAAAAATTAACCACTAACTTTTTGGAAAAGTGTTTCATATTCTCTGCTATAGGTAGACCAAAATGAGGTGAGACATTAAATGAAATATGGCTATAAAGGTGCCTATAAAACTCTCTTTAGCTGCAGGGCCCAGCCAAAGATTTCTATTGTATTGCATTTTTTTACTTCAATGTAAATGGAATTGTACATTTTAGAAGAAAAACTCTTGATGTTATAGGTGACACATTTTTAATGAAAACATTGGTGGCTTTCAACAGTATGTGACATTTGGGAAGGCATTATAAACAATGATACAGCTTGGGAAAGAATGTCACATAGGACTGCATATTTCTGAAGTGAAGGTCTTACTTCCTAATTGTCATTATGTTCACAAGGACATTGTGTAAGGGAGAAATGATTACTTCTCTCAACCTGCTATAAAAAAATCACTGCATCACAAAATCCTCTGCTTAAATCATGTCATGAAATAACCCAATGAAAAGGACCTTAGTCATTAATTTAAAAATAGTGGTAATTAAAATGAGTCACATCATCACTGCTTGCCAATGAGACGACCTTCCTTTCATAATAATTTTCATATAAATTTTTACTGAAGGTCAGGTTTATGCAATGAAAATAAGGAAAGTTTTGTTCTCAAAGGAGAATAAAATATGACTTGTTCACTGTGTTTCTCATAGCTCTGGGCTTAATGGTCCTTGACAAGGATAACCTAAGAGTTAATTCTAGTTTATGTCCAAAAGCCATCATTGTAAGTATGATCATAGTAATATCTCCACAGTTTGTATTTAGTAGCTGGAATTTTAAAGACATAATATAGCTTTATTAGAATCCAATACAAAGTTATTAATTCAATATATCCATTGTGATCTGCATTTATGACCACATATGGGTCTCAAGTTCTGCAGAAATCAGCACATGAAAACATCAATAAAGTTTTGCCAAAGCCAAATAGCAGGAAATACCAAAAGCATAGCAACTTTATTTTAAACATGACATACCAAAAATTAAACTTGGGGTATGTTCACACATGGCATTGCTTTTAGTGTTTTTTTTCTGAATATTTTAGTATAATTACTGTACCAGCATAATAGCATAATCAATGAGACTTCTGAAATCTCATGCGCTTGTTAAGTTTTTTCCATACATTTTAGCATTTTTGCTGTGTTTTTTACCCATTAAAAGACATTAGGTGAAAAATGCAAGTAATATATAATCAGCAGGGAGAGATACTGTAATAGTAAAGGTATTAAAATCTAACGTTTATTAGAACCATTCAAAGAAAGCTTATTGTAGAAAGACAAAAATACAGCAGTGACCAACATACATAAATATACTCAATAAAGTGCAAGTGCTCACAAATACCAGTGCTCATAAAATGGTTCAATCTCATTCATGTATCCTCATTAGATGTATCCCTCCAAAGTCTAAAAAGGCAGGAGCAAGGGTAAACCGGAACCTGGCACTAATATACCGTACCGTGTCCCATGTAAGACTGCTCTTACAAAGGCAGTACCCAAGTGTGGTACCGCATAATATGAAGCTTCAAAGTAACCCTCCCTACTCCTCAGGGGAGTATGTATGTTAGCATGTTAGCAGGGGGCGAGAGAGAGAAAGGGTCTCGGGAATGTCAGGAAACCCTAAGCACGACCTGTATAAAATGTGGTTATGACTTGAGTACTATCCTTGTAAGGGCAAGAGTCTTACTAAGGACAAGACCAGATATATTAGTGCCAGGTCCCTTTTCATCCTCGCTCCTGTATAGACCTTGGCGGGATCTCATCAGGATATATGGGTAAGATTGAACCATTATTTATGGGTGCTGGCAATGGTGAGAACTTGCACTTTATATTGTTATGTGTGTTGGTCAGTACTGTATTTTTGTCCCCCTACTCTTGGCTTATTTTTAATGTTAGTAATAAAAGTTAAATTTTAATACATTTACTATCACATTATCTCTCTGTTGATTAAACAGTTTGTACCTGAGAGTTTAATAATATGCTTATTCACTTTTAAGGTTCCAGCTGGTACATAAGAAAAAAAGCAAGTAAAAGCGCTGAAAAAATGCAATGAAATTGTGCATTTTGTTTGCAGCATTTTTCTTGTCATCACTCTGGTTTTTGAAAAAAAACTTTCCAAAAACCCCACATGTGAACATACTCAAAAAACTGTACGAAAATCACAATGAAAAAAATGCAAGTAACCTAATTTTTCTAAGTGGCAAATTTCCATTAGGTAAATTAGGTTACTTACAATTTTCTCCTTACATTTTTTCAGTGAGATTTTTTGCATACGCTTTTATTCCACTTTTGACGCTGCAGTTTTTTTTCATAACAAAAATGTGAAGTGTTAAAAACTCATTGTTGTAACTTAACCTAATCTAATTTGCCTAAATCAGATACACTGTAGCAAACTATCAGAAAGATGAGTTCAGCTTCTGCTGATATATTGAGCTGACAGAGGGTTGCCTAGACTGGATATAATTGTATTTAAAGAAGTACTCTGATCAAAGTTTTTTTCCTCTTAATATATTGCAGTCATCATATTATATAGCACTGAGCACTTACAATTGCTCATTTTACCTTTCCACCCAGTTAATTCTTCTCTATTCTCTTAACTATGTAGAAACAGACCCAATAGAGAAAAGACTGAATATAGGTCAAGAAGAAAATAAAATAAAGGATAAGTGAAACAAATCGACTTTAAAATACCTTTATTAGAGACACATGGTGAAGTGGTAGCACAACTAAGGCTAGGTTCACATTGCGTTAGGGGTATCTGTTTAATGTATCCGTTAAACGGATGCGCTAACGCTGATGTCATTTTTTACATCTTCATACCCCTAGCGCTAACGTATGCGCTAACGCATGGTAGCATTTTGTTACCATGCATTACCATGAGATAGCCATACAGGTCTATGAACAGCGAACGCGTCCGTTCGCTGTGCGTTAGACCTAACGCACCCCAAAACGCTGCAAACAGCGTTCGAGGTCCGTCACAAATTAACGCATCATCGCATAACGCATGCCGAATTTGGCATGCGTTAGGATGCGTTAATATAATGGAGGCCAATAGGTGCGTTAACGCATCCATTACATAACGTTAGTGCCGTTATGAACAGATGCGTTTAACGGATGGCCCCTAACGCAATGTGAACCCACTCTAACAGGAGTGCCTGCACATACAAACAGCAAAAAGTCATGAAAGTCATGTACAGTATAAGTATATTTTTTAAAAGAAGTCTTCAGAAGCTTTTGCACTCAATTCAATAAGTGTAGGTGTTCAGAAGGAACAAGAATGTAGAGTAGTAGAAAAACACCTCCGGCACTCAAAAAAGGTTATTTCTTTAGAATGTTCCGTGTAACAAAAGAATCTTTATTTACAACCGATATATGAAATGGACAAGGCAAGATTTCCAACGTTTCGGCTCTCAGGCCTTTATCAAGGATGTCTATTAAAAAATAAATTTAAAAGAAAAGAAATAAATACAAATGAACTGAAACATATTACTTCTATGCAAAAAATCAGGGATATAATGCAAGATTCGGGTATCATATATCATAAAATAATAAAGGTTGCAACCTTCTTTACATCAAAATATATTATTCAAAAAAAGTGTAAGTGACATAATAATGTGAGTTTTCTTAAACCAAGGATTTCTAGATAATGCAAGCAAAAATATAAGGCCGATGAGGTCAATTTCAAAACCAACATTTATAAGGTAATATCTGTGAAGAGAACACTTGCAATCTCTGAAAGGTTATAGCGTATGGAAGATCCACATGGACCCAGGAAGGAAAGATCAGAATAAAGGCACAAGATAAGAAAGAGTAAGACTTGAAATTAAAACTACCAAAGCAGATCATGAAAGCGTGGTAAATATAAGCAGAAAGGGCTGTCAGATAACAATGAATCAAGGACAAACACCAGTAAGGGATTACCTGTCACCAGATGAATCGCGTGCATGGCGAGCTTGCAGCCAGGAGCAGGGTGACACATGTAAAGAAACTCGTGTAATGAGGGTTTTGTAAAGACCGTCATGGCAAGTTACTTCTGGGTGAAACACCGACCGCTGGAGGACCACCTGACCTCGGGTTGGCGAAAAGTCCCGAGCTTCCCAAGATCAACAGTGTGCAAGCGTTAGAAAGAGAAGACATTGGGTGCAGCCGGAAAGAATCTGAGCAGTTCCCCGTGGTGAGACATAGTAGTGCGCACGTATCAGGTCTTATAACAGACATCTAAAAGCTATTTTTAAAAAGAGTTAAAGCAAGGTAAAAGCCATGCAATATATATGCAAAAGAAAGCATAGTGTGACATTATCCAAGTGGACAAGTCAATAGCATATACCAAGGTATCAAAGGGATAGTGCTAAAGTGCGGAGGTATGTAAATGCATCTGTTAGAATGGCAGCATGGCACACATGGCGTTAATCTAAGCATAATAGGAGCACTAATGAACCCATATCATGGAGTGAAAAGGCAATATTACCTGGTAAGCTGTGTATGTGCGGCACGTACCCCGATGCGCGTTTCAGACAACGTCCTTCTTCAGGGGCATCTTTTATGTCTAGTTTAACGCAATGTGTGCCATGCAGCCATTCCAACAGATACATTTAGCTTTCCACATGTGCATTTACCCTTAGCTGGTTTCCTTGGCTTTTGATATATACTTACCTCTGTGCTAATATTATCTTCTATATACCTCAGCACTATCCCTTTGACACCTTGGTATATGCTATTGACTTGTCCACTTTGACATTGTCACACTATACTTTCTTTTGTATATAAATTGCCACACTTTTATCTTGCTGTATCCTGTTAGTTGTGCCATCACTTCACCATGTGTCTCCAATAAATGTGTTTTAAAGTCAATTCATTTCAATTTACCTCCTGTTTCGATATAGAGCTTAGAAAGATTCAGTTAGTCAGTTTTTAATCACTTGATGTCATAGACCTAATGGGAAATAGAAAAAAACTGGGTACAAGGGCAAAATGAGCAATTGTAAGTGCACCGTGCTATATAATATGATGATTGCAATATATTAAGAGGATAAAAAGTTTGATGAGAGTGCTTCTTTAATTCTCAGCAAAGAGCAAAACTACACCTTTATGGTTTTCTGCCTCTACATGCAGACTGAAAGTTTAATTTTCAATGAAAGCAAACAAAAAACTTGATAATGATGAGATATTAGAAGCTGCACTAGCTACAACTTATTTTGCATTTTTGCTTTGGTTTATTTGCACAAAACCACAAATGTTTGGAAAATAAAAATTATATTAAATTAAATGTGCAACCATTTGTAAATTTGAACATCAGCTGCTGTACAAAGATTAGCAGATCTTTTGAAGTGAAGTAAATTTGCTGAC
>VIAB01001771.1:124614-134667 GCA_009801035.1 Oophaga pumilio | reverse complement strand
AAGTCCTGGAAAAATATATGAAATTAAGCATTTTTAACAGCTCTACAGTTTTCCCTTTGTATACATCTTTCTGCCTTGAATTACGTTAATTTTGAGCTACAGTTCGTTGTGGTATTAAAGATAATTTTCCATTTCAGGTCAAACTTTCCACAAGTAGTGCAGCTTGTCGAAAACTAAACATACGTGCAGGAAACATCTTTAAGATGAGAGGGGCCTTTTGAGGTTTTCCATGACAAACCCATTTCAGGAGAAAGCCGTTGATCATTTTCTTGAAGCCACTATAACGGTGGTTTTGTTCTCATTTTTGCAGCTCCTCCTTTCTATAATTTAAACTATGACTAGTGAGCAGCCACCCAAAGATTGAACATTCTACTCCTTTTAAACTTTTCACTGTTTTTGAACATTGAAGCCGTTAAAAGAAGTTACCAAAGACTGGACATGAGCACAGCAATGTCATCTTCACATTGCTATGCATTATGTTAATATTTTGCTGCGGTTTCCCTACGCTTTTTCAGGTCTATTCATGGAAGTGCACATACCCTAACAGCGTGTAACCTCTTTATTGATAGGTTTTCAAGGCACTCTATGATATTATTATTCTGTCAATGTCATGACAATATTACTCGAGAGGACATTAATTATTTAATCGCGTATAAACAGAAAATAATTTATCCAATTTTAGTTGAACCCTTTTTTTCTATTATGCATACAAATGTGTTACTTAGTGCAAATTTATCTTCTTTCAATTAGTATTTTATAGATAAGGTGCAACTACCGCGTACTTTAATAAATTAAAAGGAAAAAAAACTTGGCTTTACTTTCAATATCTGAAAAGTCTACAACTTTTCTAGTCGGTAACGCTTACAAGGACATGTGCTATTAGTTACTACGGTAACATGAAACAACCAGCATGTTTACGTCCTTTGCAAGGCCGAGAAGCTTTATAAAATTTAATGTAAAATGTCACATTAACCTACTTGGCCTCTCTTTAAAGAACAATAAGTGATTGGATAACATTTTCTGATTACTTTTTAACCCTTACGAAACCTAACATATTGTAACCTCCTGGTGCCATGAAATAAAGGAGACTAATTTCCTTCTTCAAGTCTTTTTCATTTAACTAGAAATTATATACTCTGTTCCCTATTGAATTAAATTAAGTTAATATTATTCAAATATTTTACTAATTATTTAGCAGTTTTAATATATGTTTTATATAATATCTGTCACAATGACCAATAAGATTACTAAGGTAAATATTACTACACAAGTCCCATTTCGAAATGTTATGCATACACCTATCGCTATATGTACATAATAATAATAATCATTAAATAATAATAATTGTATTTCTATAGAGCCAACGTATACGGGAGTATTATACAGTACAATTAAGCTGGGCCATGTACAGACATTAATGACATTGCAGAGCAACGTGTAGTTCAATAGTTACAGTGGGGAAAAATAGTATTTAGTCAGCAACCAATTGTGCAAGTTTTCCCACTTCAGATGAGAGAGGCCTGTAATTGACATCATAGGTAGATCACAACTATAAGAGTCAAAATAACAAAATAGTCCAGAAAATCACCTTGTCTGATTTGGCAAGATTTATTTTGCAAATTATGGTGGAAAATAAGTATGTGGTTATTAACAAAAGTTCATCTCAATATTTTGTTATATATCCTTTGTTGGCAATGACAGAGGTCAAACGTTTTCTGTAAGTCTTCATAAGGTTGGCAAAGGTTTTCTATGGGGTTGAGATCTGGAGACTGGCTAAGCCACTCCAGTACCTTCATATGCTTGGTGGTGGGCTTGGGATCATTATCATGCTGAAAGACCCATCCACATTTCATCTTCAATGCCCTTGCTGATGGAAGGAGGTTTGCACTCAAAATCTCACAATACATGGCCCCATTCATTCTTTCATGTACACAGATCAGTCGTCCTGGTCCCTTTGCAGAGAAACAGCCCCAAAGCATGATGTTACCACCCTCATGCTTCACAGTAGGTATGGTGTTCTTTGGATGCAACTCAGCATTCTGTCTCCTCCAAACAATACGAGGTTTGTTTCTACCAAACAGTTCTACTTTGGTTTCATCAGACCATATGACATTCTCCCAATACTCTTCTGGATAATCCATATCCTCTCTAGCAAACTTCAGATGGGCCCGGACATGTACTGGCTTAAGCAGGGGGACACGTCTATCACTGCATGATCTGAGTCCCTGGAGGCATAGTATGTTACTGATGATAGCCTTTGTTACGGTGGTCCCAGCTTTATGCAGGTCATTCACTAGGTCCCCCCCGTGTGGTTCTGGGATTTTTGCTCACCATTCTTGAGATCATTTTGACCCCACGGGGTGAGATCTTGTGGGATCCCAAGATCGAGGGAGATTATCAGTGGTCTTGTATGTTTTCCATTTTCTTATTATTGCTCCCACAGTTGATTTCATCACACCAAGCTACTTGCCTATTGCAGATTCAGTCTTCCCAGCCTGGTGCAGGGCTACAATTTTGTTTCTGGTGCCCTTCGACAGCTCTTTGGTCTTCTTCACCATAGTGGAGATTGGAATGTGACTGTTTGAGGTTGTGGACAGGTGCCTTTTTAATACTGATAACAAGTTTAAACAGGTGCCATTACTACAGGTAATGAGTGGAGCACAGAGGAGCCTCTTAAAGAAGAAGTTACAGGTCTGCGAGAGCCAGAAATCTTATATGTTTTTAAGGTGACCAAATACTTATTTTCCACCATAATTTGCAAAATAAATCTTGCCAAATCAGACAAGGTGATTTTCTGGATTTGTTTTCTGATTTTGACTCTCATAGTTGTGGTCTACCTATGATGTCAATTACAGGCCTCTCTCATCTTTTTAAGTGGGAGAACTTGCACAATTGGTGGCTGACTAAATACTTTTTCCCCACTGTACTGGAGAAGTGAGTGGCCAGCTGCAGACCTACAATCTGCAAAATAATAGGCGGGGACACAATAGGTAAATATAAAGTGCTTGTCATGTATGGTCATGATTTTAATAAATAAGGGTTTTCAAATAAAGCCACATGATCCAGTCATCAGCCAGTATCTGTCTAAGTGCAGTTACCAAGTGCTATTGTGTGCATGGAGGATGTGGAGACAGATGAATAGGAGGGACCAGATTCTGAGGAAAATTTAGAAAGGGGCAACATGTAAAATGGAGATTAGTGAAGTGCACACTTAAAAATGTGGGGGCTAGGTATTAATCGGATTGTCTAGGGTGGTGCATTCCAGAAAACTGGCATAGCAAAAGAGAAGTCTTGGAGACGGAAATGAAAGGTGCAGATTACGGAGGATGTTGGTTTTATATCAGTTGCAGAACAGAGAGCACATGTAGGGTGATAAACAAATTTGAAGGAGAAGTAGGGTGGTGCACAAATATGGAGAGCTTTACGGGCGAGAGATATAAGTTTATAATGTACTATGATGGATAACCATTGCAATAACTGGCACAAGGTGGAGGCATTGATGTAGCTGCTGGACAGAAATTTGACCCTGGCTGGCACACTCAGAATGGATTTATGAGAAGAAAGTTTGGTTAGAGGGAGATTAGTATAGATTAGTAGAGGGTTGCAGTAGTTCAGACATGAATGATTAAGAGCGATAGAAAGAGTTTTTCCATTTCAAAGTGAAGAAAAGTTAAAATTCTGGAGATATTTTTAAGATGTAGGTGACTTGAGCATGCTGCTTGGGAATAATAGTTGAAACACCAAGAAAATTGCAATATTGGATATAGGTAGGTTACTACATATGTCCACTTTTGGAGAGATTCAGTTTCACATAGTGAGGATATGATGTTAGAGACAGGTAAAAGACAATACATGATACTTTTTATTAACCTCGTGGTGATGTCAGAACATGTGTGTAATATGAAGTCATTGGCTTATAGATGGTACTGGAACCAAATTTGCTGGTGGTACACTATAGTGCAGTATACAGAGAGAAGAGGAGAGTGGCTAGGACTGAACCGTGAAGGGGATGTGAGGGAATATGGTTATTGGACTGGTTGTAGGGTGAGAAGAAGCGACGAGTCTGGTTATCTTCTTCTGTGAAAGGTTCAAAGATGGAAAGCACACTCGAGGTGCTGAAGGAAAGGGGATCCAAGCTGTAAGGGGATTGGTCAAAACTGTCCTGATGGATATGGGTTATTTTTTGGGGAAATAAGTGGCTAGATTGTCAGCATTGAGATTTGTGACAGGGACCTGCATTTTAGGGCTCCGGGGAGAGTGGAAAATTTTGAAGTCTTGTTTTGGATTGTCAGATAGTGAAGAGAAGAGTGAAGAGATGAGGGCATTGAAGTAGGCTCATTTTGACCAGATGGAGAGCAAAGCACAAATTTGTAGTGGATGAAGTCTTCTGCTGAAAGTGATTTTCTCCATTCATGCTTGTCATACATGGGTCAGTGCTGGAGAAAGCGTGTTTGCAGCATGTGCCAGGGTTGTTGTCGTCTTTGTCAGGTTGATCTGGGTGTAGCAGGTGTGGCATCTTCCAGAGCACTTGCCAATGTCTCATTAGAATGTGAATTTGCTCATTCTGGATAGGAGAGAGAAAGATTGGAGCTAAAGATGACTGTAGATTGTTATAAGCTGCTGGATATTGTTGGGACATAGCTTTGTTTATATACACATGTGCACACACTGAAATGACTCTGACATTTTGTTTGTTTAACCCCTTAACAACCTCCAAGATGCCTTTTATTGGCGGTGGTTAAGTGGCCTTAATCCTCTGCACCTCTTTATATCGGTACTGAGGAATAAGAGTATAGCACTGCCAAGCGGCTACGATTCCCACGAGTGTCAGCTGTTTGTGACAGCTGACACACTGCGGTATCAGCCACGGCTAGTTTTGAGACTGATTGGGGAAAATTTACCCCTTAAATACCGCTGTCAATCTCGACTGCAATATTTAAGCTGTTACAAGGGGGTCACAAGATCCCCTTAGTAACCATCGGACCCCCGTGATGAGAATTGAGGGTCTCAATAGTTACCATGCTACCCTGAGGTCATGTGATGATCCCAGAGTATGGTGGGCTGTGAGATCCGGCAATATGCTGGCTCTCACAGGCACAGTCAGTGAGTCACTGACAGTGTTATGAACTGAAGTACATGAGTACAACAGTGTATGAGACCAGTGATAAAAAAAAAAAAATTATACATGTCCCACAGTGGGACTAACTAAAAAAGTGAAAAAAAGTAAAATAAAACAGGTAACAAAGTAAAAAAAAATAAAAAAAAGTGCACACAAATCACTAAAATCCATTTATTTTTTGCTTTATAAGACGCACCTGATTATAAGACGCACCTCGATTTTAGAGGAGGAAAATAAGAAAAAAATATTTTGAGCCAAATAGTGTGCAGAAACCTTTAACTAAATAACAAAATATTATTTTAACATAGTAGAATGAACAGAAGTCAACAGCAGCATTGTGGGTAACATGTAGGAACAGTCCCATGTACCGTAAGTAACAGCAAGAACCATGTTCTGGCTAGCAAGTGAGGAGAAACTTTAATCCTCAGGCACCGCAATCTTCTAGTCAGTGAATCACAGGAATTCCACATCAATGCTGTCAGAGTCTAGGAAGCTCAGGTCCTCACATTCATTAGTGTCACTTTCTCCACTGTCCTCATAAAGCAATCAATCTTCGGTGCCATCTAAGGCATTGCTAACCCCACATTTTTTTAACGAACGTATAACCGTTTCATCCTTTACTGATTGCCATGATGTTTTCACCCACTCACAAACTTGAGTGATAGTGGGCCTCTTCATGCGTCCAGTTGGTGTCAGGTCATGTTTGCCAGCAGCCATCCACTTATTCCACTCTTCTCGCATGTAGACTTTAAACGGCTTGTTTATAGAAACATTGAGAGGTTGCAGCTGGCTGGTAAGCCCCCTTTGAATTACCGCGAGATGGGTCTTCACTTCTTTAAACACCTTTTTTGGACCACACTTTGTCAACCCATAATCTTATTCCGTTCTCATCCATCCATCCTTTCTCATGATCGTGCACAACAACTCCTCATGGGATAGCTTCTTTGGGCATGTTCTTTCGTTTATAAATTAACATTGGTGGCAGTTTGGTGCCATCGACACAGCAGGACAACACAACTGTGTAATGATTTTTTTGTAGTGATGAGTTTTGGTTTTCCTCGGGTGATCTCAGAGTACTTTGGCGTGCTCAGAGATTTAATGTTTGTAGACGGCAGCTGCATGATTTATGGCTGCTGGACAGCCTGAATACATGTGGGGATTCCCTAACAAACAGGCATTCCTCACATGTATTCAAGCTACAAAGCAGCCACAAATCATGCAGCTGTGTCAACAGAAACTAAATCTCCGAGCAAGCCAAAATCCTCGGAAGATACCCAAGCAAGCTCAGGAAAACCCGAGCAATGAAAATACTCGCTCATCACTAGTTTTTTTTTTTTCATGTCCTGAAGTTTTTACCGTTACGGTTTTGACACCCTTTGCATTAATAGTCCTGTTGGATGGCACATCAAAGGGTAGAGCGACTTCATCCATATTCCCAATCTGGCCTAATTTAAATCCATTTTTCTTTCTGCTGTCAATTATAAACTTGTGGAAAGACAGAATCTTGGCTTCATATTCTTTTGGCATTTTTTGCGAAGTTCTAGTTTTGGTGCGCATAGCAAGGCCACATCTCCTCATAAAGCACCATGATGGTGATCCAGTAAAGTCATTGATGCCTCTCTCAGCAGCAATCCGCTTGGCTTTGCATATTTCATTTTTGTTGAAACCGAAAGGCTCAATTTCTGTGACATGTGATCCACTCTTTTATATCTACGTTTAACTCTGGCCATGCCTACGAAGACCAGATTTGCTTTTTCCTGCTTTTTGCAGCTCATCCTCCTGTTTCCTCCACTCTCTTATCATTTTTTCAGTTGGAGGTGGTCCGAAATGTCTCTCCGCTGCTCTGTTCCCCTGCTCTTTAGCATATTTTATAACCTTCAGTTTAAAGGGAATTTTATATGCAAGCCTTTTCCTGCTTTGACATTCTTGAAAAATGCACAATATGCAGCAGCGAACTGTACAGTATTTTTCTGCAACAAAATACAGTATTGAAACAACAGTCAGCTCTGTCCTTCATAGTTATGGGTGGATTGCAACTGAGAATATGAATGAATACTATTGCTGTAAAAAAGACATGGGCTGCACATCCAAAAATCACAAGTTGATCTAGTGGTATTAGGCAAAAATGTACTGTATTCAACTGAACAAGAAGTTTTTAGCTTTACATTATGATCAGACTTATGAAGCCTACTGCCTAGTCACAGCGAATCTCAGTGTGTCCATAACTTTAAATACTGCAGCCTTAAAGGTGTGGAGTAATGTGCCAACCACCACCACAGTGACAATGAACCAGCAGAGTGGGTACCTGGTGCCCCACAGCACCCATGCTGCAAGGCTGGAGTCTGTAAGAGGGGTTCGGTCTATTTTTGCTCAGTAAGAGGTATGTCATGACGTGCTAGCCGCTTCATACAGTCTAACCAGAATGTTAAACTAAGAACCTCATGTTCAGTTTCATTTTTCCTAGTGACATTAGATCATCTTATGATTTTAGATGTGTGGCCATGTCTTTTTCTATACCTATGATGAGTGAAAAACATTGTTATGGGGGATCTGTGGCTGACGCATTGTTATAGGGGATCTGTGGTAACGCACTGTTATGGGGATCTACATGGTACACACCTATGGGGGATCTGCAGCTGATGCACTATTATGGGGGATCTGTGGTGATGCACTGTTATGGGGATCTACATAGTACACACTTTTGTGGGATATGTGGCTGACTCATTGTTATAGGGATATGAAGCTGACTCATTGTTATGGGGGATCTGCGGCTGACACACTGTTATGGGGGATCTGTGGTGACACATTCTTATGGGGATCTGCGGATGATGCACTGTTATGGGGATCTGTGGTGATGCACTGTTATGAGGATCTGCATGCTACACACTTATGGGGGATCTGCGGATGACGCACTGTTATGGAGATCTGTGATGACGCACTGTTATGGGGATCTGCAGGGTACACACTTATTGAGGGGATCTGCGAATGATGTACTGTTATGGGGGATCTGTGGTGATGCACTGTTATGGGGATCTGTGGTGACGCACTGTTATGGTGGATCTGTGATGACGCACTGTTATGGGGACCTGCATGGTACACAATTATGGGGGATCTGTGGATGACGCACTGTTTTGGGTGATCTGTGGTGGTGCACTGTTATGGGGGATTTGCAGGGCACACAATTATTTGGGGGGATCTGCGGATGACGCAATGTTATGGGGATCTGTTAAACCAAATATGGCTACAATCCCCATCATCCGTCAAAATACACCCATTGGTACAGTATATTCTGAAGGCTGATAGGTGTTGTGCTACCCTTCAATGTGTGCTCACCTCTCCCAAGGATCACGGACTATTGCAAATAAGAAGTGCTACACTATACATTGTGCAGGGATAGATATCTGATTGGTGGAGACAGCTCAGCAACAGTTCCCTCCACCAATCAATATCTATCCCTGCAGAGGAGGAGGAGAATCACGCTTCTCTCCCTCCTCTGCTTTAGGTCTCTGTGTGCAGCGGAGCCCAGAATTCTGCCTGCTGCCAGCTATTTGCCAAGAACTACTGCAGAGCATGCGCAGATTGATTCTTGAAGTCCTGTGCGGTAGACACAGGCACTGAGTCTGGAAACCTGAAACTCCCAGGCTGATACCAGAAGTGCAATGGCGCCGGTCTGCACTATGCCTCCCGCATACAGCCGAACACCGCACCAAACACTGTCGATAACCGCGCTGCCACCCCCAGCTCCAGGCCTGCTGCATTGCCCCATCGGTGACCCTTCCTTCTACCTGTCTGCTCCGCTGCTGCCACCAGCCCCTCAATAAGAAATATTTTTTAACTTTTTTTTCCATTTTTTTCACTATTCGGGTTGTAAGATGCCCCCACATTTCCCCCCAATTTGGGGGAAATAAAAGTGTGTCTTTCAAAGCTGAAAAATACGGTAATTGGAATTGCCGCGTCCTCAACGACCTCAACGACCCACTCTATAAAAGTGTCACTTAATTTATGTTGTAAAATAATAATAAAAAACACGCCAAAAATGTCACTTTTTCATCGTAGTCACAAAAAAGTGAATAAAAAAACGATCAAAAAGTCATATGTAAAAGAATATGGTATAAATGAAAACACCAAACCGTCCTGCAAAAATCAAGCCCCTGAAAAGTTACAGATCTCAGAATATGGCGATGTAAAAACAAATCATTTTGTTTAAATTTCTAAAATATTATTTTTAGTTTGTAAAAAGAGCAAAGCTTAAAAAAACAATATAAACAATATGAATCAGGTATCCCTGTAATCATACCAATCCAACGAACACATCAGTCTTATCACTTTTACCACACGGTGAATGGATAAAAAAAAAACAATAACTGAATTGCTGGGTCTGTCTATTTGTTCATTCTAACTACCAAAAATCAGAATAAGGCTCGGCTCACAATTATCCTATGCTTTCCGCTGAGCGCATATGTAGGAGTTTCCATGTAAATTCCCCAAGACTGCAATTCACATGAAACCCCAGACTGAAGCACTGATTTATGAGGTAGATAGAGTCGCTTTGGACTGGTCTGTGTTCCAGCGGTAAACGATCATTTTATGCATCTTTTAAGAGCACAAGTGTGGGTGACCACAGATCTGTGCACTCCTAAAAAATGGATACCACCGGAGCAGACGTCAAACAGAGTATGAAGTGTTTCCATCTGCCTAATGGTGAATAGTTCCTTTGGGGGTTTCATCTGACTCACACTTTTGTGGGATTTAAATGGAAATCCAGATGTACAGTGGGTATGGAAAGCATTCAGACCCCTTTAAATTTTTCACTCTTTGTTTTATTGCAGCCATTTGATAAATTCAAAAATTCAAAAAAGTTCAAATGTAGAAATTTTTGCAAATTTATTGAAACATAAAAACTGAAATATCACATGGTCATAAGTATTCAGACC
>VIAB01001771.1:81216-92315 GCA_009801035.1 Oophaga pumilio | reverse complement strand
CACCACCACGGATACCCATTTGTAGCATGTCAATGCCCCTCACCCTTAAAAGCTTACCATCGCAGTCATGGAATCTTTTAAAATGGCTGGGAATTGTTTTAAGTGTAGCCGCATCCTCGATGGCCGCTGCAGCTTCGATACCCAAAACATGTTCGCGTACACGTATTTTAAGTTGCCTAGTTGTCATCCCTATGTAAATCATTTTACATGGACACACCGCGTAATATATAACGTTTTTGCTAGAACACGTAATGTATTTTTTAATTTTATATTTGCATGTGCCTTCTTGATTAGTAAAGGTATCAATTCTGTCCATACTGGAACACGCAATGCAGCGGCCACATGGGGAACTACCACAGCGCTCCGCCATTTGATCAAGGAAAGTCACCACTGGTACACCAGTATAGTGACTATGGACCAACTTGTCACGTAAATTCCTAGATCTTCTTGCTGCAATGGAAGCCCTCTCGGGGAGGAGCTGTGAGATAACCGGGTCTACCTTCAAAATATGCCATGACTTGTGTAGAATCTTTCTCATCCATGAGAAATGTGAATGGAAATTAGTGACAAATCTTAGCTTCCCAGAGTCCTTATTGGGTCTTGCCCCATGTAAAAGTGTATCTCTTGACGAATACTTTGCTCTATTGAAAGCCCTCTTGATCATGCGATTGCTGAAACCACGTTCCAGCAAGCACAATTTTAGATCTTCTGCCTGCCTAAAGAAATCCTCATTTGTGGAGCATAACCTGCGCAATCGCAGGAATTGTCCGGTAGGGACAGATTGAATCATGTGACCCGGATGAGAGGAGGATGCATGTAAAAGCATATTTGTCGCAGTTGGTTTGCAAAAAATATCTGTTTGTATTTCCCCTCTATTGTCCTTTTTTAACATAACATCCAAAAATTCTATGGACGTAGTATCACACTTATAGGTAATACGGATGTTTAGATCGTTATTATTGAGTGATGACATAAAGGTATGAAGGCCGTCACTGGACCCCTGCCATATCAATAATATGTCATCGATGTACTGCGCCCACGAGAGGACGCGGCACATCGGCGACACTTGATCTGGCAGGGTCTCTCTCCCACAGCCCCAGTAACAGGTTAGCATACGCAAGGGCAAAGTATGCCCCCATAGCTGTTCCCTGGAGCTGCAGGAAGAAAGACCCCTTGAAAACAAAAAAGTTATGCATCAACGTAAAGCTCAAAAACTCGATAATCAATTCTCTAATCTCTCCAGGGAGATTGGACATTCCCAGAAAAAATGTTGTAGCCCTAAGTCCATCCGCATGTCTGATGCTGGTGTACAGGGACTCAACGTCACCTGTCACCAGCATCATATCCTGTTCAAGATGCAATCCATCTACTCGCTTTAACAACTCTCCTGTGTCTTTCAAGAAAGATGGCAGTCCCTCCACTAATGATTGAAGTTTGGAATCTATCCATCTATTTACGTGTTTCAAATAATTCCCCCTTCCAGATATAATGGGACGACCAGGAGGCGTCTGCGAGTTCTTATGAATTTTTGGTAACAAATAGAAGGTCGGGATAGTTGGCTCCGGCACAATCAGAGCCGCAGCCAATTCCTTAGATATAACTCCCGCCTCTTTTGCCCTATTGATAATAGCATGAAGCTGTGAAGAGTAGGCGCACAAGGGGTTAAACATAAGCCTTTTATAACAGATTTTATTTTCCAACTGGCGGAATGCTTTCGCCTCATAAAGTACCTTAGGCCATATTACTACATTGCCCCCCTTGTCCGCAGACTTAAATACCACATCGTGTAAATTCTGGAGGACCCGCAGACGTCCCCGCTCCTCCTTTGTAAGATTATCATCACACACATAGTGTGGGATCTTAAGAAACTCCTTACTCACAATCTGTACAAATAGGTCCACACTGGGACAAGATGACAGCGGGGGGAATTTTTTAGATTTTGAACGTATAGATGGAGGAACCTTACCTCCCTCTGGGGTACTGTGTTCAATGGCTAAATCCTCCAGCACACGTAAAGCTACTTGTTCTTTTTCTGTGGGAAACAATTTGGAGAGATTACCATCAAAAAAATGTTTTTTAAAAATCAGGCAACGGGCAAAAAGGTGTAAGTCCTTAACTGCCAAAAATGCATCAAATGGGGCAGCAGGTGAAAAGGAAAAACCCTTTTCAAGTAGTTTTAAATCCATATTAGTTAATTTGTAAGGACTTAGGTTAATTACCTAATCACCGTATCTAGTAGACACAGGAGAGTGATCAAGTCGTCTGTAGGGATGATAAGTACGCTCCTTATGATTCCGTCTAGTAGATCCAAATCCAATAGCACTAGATGAACCAGATGCCTCCGATACATCACTCATAGATGAAATAGAAGTTTGTGAGGGATTACGAATACGTGTATGCGAACACGTTTTGGGTATCGAAGCTGCAGCGGCCATCGAGGATGCGGCTACACTTAAAACAATTCCCAGCCATTTTAAAAAATTCCATGACTGCGATGGTAAGCTTTTAAAGGTGAGGGGCATTGACATGCTACAAATGGGTATCCGTGGTGGTGGCATTACTAGGAGGTTAGCCCAGCTTGAGTCCAGGTGGATATGGACACTGGGTACGGTCCATCCATCTGGACTCAATGAAAATATCAGTTATGCCCCATTTCTCTAATCACCGCTCTCTATTATGGGGGACACAAGTGCTATGTGTGGTTTCATTTTTATCAGTTTTTAACCATATTTGTATTTTAGTTTTCAGTTATCCCTTTATGTATGTGGAAAACGATGGAGTAGTTCTGAAATACTAATTGACTACTAATGAAGGCGTTGTTATTCCTGAATTATGGCTATGAAGTGTCCTATACGGATGAAATGATATTGGTTCCCCATGAATCGTCTTATTTAAAAGTGCCTAATTGTCTAATGATAATGTTGTTTCTTACTACTCTATTGTATTATAATGTTGTTCCAATGTTGCCCTGTTGTATATTATGTGTTTATAATTTGTATAAATATCTATCTGCATATCTGTATAATCTAAGTGCCCCAGTCCTGTGCGCGCCTGTCTCCTTGATGCCGCTGTCCCCGCCGGCTTTCGATGTCAGTATGCAGTGGTTGAAGCCCGCCCTGGCTCCTCCTGCTGTATGACGCCGACGCCGGCTGGCATCGCGGTTGTCTCGATGATGGTGCGCGTCACTTCCGGGCTGAGGACGCAACTTCCGGTAGCGCGGTTCACCGCACGGTAACCGTTTGCTATTTAAGAAGGGCTATGGACATGGTTTGAGTAGGACCCCTTGAAGAAGGAAGGTCCAAAACGCGCGTCGGGGCGGATGCGCTCGTCTAGGTATTGGGACTGCCAATCTTTTTGCCACGACCCACTGATAAATATTCTTGTGTGACAGTGTTCTGTATTGTTATTATAGCTAGATATAGAGTGGTGGTAACTATTAATTGGCGTTTGGCAATGTCTCTGTGTCACACATACCTTATAGCCACCCATAGGAGTAGGCAATATAGTGTGATCTGAATGTGTAAACAGCCTTATTTTGGCTAGTGTGTACATTGAATATAAATGTTGACAGTAGACATTGTTAATATTGATATTTATATTATACATACTTTATACATGTTCCTTACCAAGATGATGGTGTCATTATATGATCCTGCATTGTGCATTGATCCCCATCTTTTTCCCAATATTTGGTGTGTGAATTTTAATAAGGTTCTAATAAAATTTGTATTTTTGTATTAGCTTGTTGGTCATCAATTGGTTCTTTGTTTGTTGGTATAGTTTAAGATGATAAGCTGTGCTATCCATATGGACACATGTAGAGTGCTATAATTCGTGTATACCATGTGTCCGTGTCATACTGTATATATTTATGTTCTAAACAATGTATAATTCAAGAAATTCCACAGGGGTAAATCTGCATCAAGATGTGTAGCTTTTGATGCAGGTTTTATTGCTGTAAATTGCCTAAAGAAAAACAAAAAAGTGCACATATTTTGCTGCCCTCATGGTAATGCAATGCTAGTTCACTAGCAACCTCTCAAAAAGTGATCTACAGTCTGTGATTGGTTGCAGTGGCCATATGTCTGCAAGATTTCTTTACACTGAAAGCTGAGAGTACAGAGACTAGCAAAGAACCTTATGTCCAGTACTTTCAGGGAAGAATAGCTCCACGCATACCACACCCCACAGTGTATTGTAATTGGAGCATTGCACAGTCTTAGGCCTTCTTTACATGTTCTGGTGATTTCTGTACAGGAAAATCAGTACTGGTGAGATCCGTGGTCCGTGTCCATTTGCCATCCGTATGTACGTATGTGACATCCGTATGACATCTATGTGTCCGTTTGCTATCCGTGTCCGTGTTTCACATCAGTGTGTCATCCACATGCAGTCTGTGTGACAAGTATCGATGCCTGTGAAAAGCAGCACAATTCGTGTTGTTCCCAGGCGCCAGCTGATGAAGGCAGCTCCCATCTTTGTCACCTAGTCTTCCAGAGTTTACCGCGACCATGTGGCAATGATGGCAGTTGTACTTAGCAGCAGTTGTGCCCCTCTTGTGTGAAATAAAGAATTAAAAGAAAAACGGCAGGGGGGCCTGCACAATTTTCATAACCAGCAGAGGGAAAGCCCCAGGTTGGGGGCTGACGTTAATAATCTGGAAAAAGGGGCAATATGTAGACTGTGAGCCCTCGTGGGCAGGGTCCTCTCTCCTTCTGTACTTGTCTCGCACATGTTTATTGTACTTGTCTATATTTCCCCTTTTCACATGTAAAGCGCCATGGAATAAATGGAGCTATATAAATGTATAATAATAATAATATCCTTTAAGGTTCCAAGGCTGTTAATAACAGCTCACAGCTGTTTGCTTAGCCTTTCCTGATGAATTTGGACCCCAGGAAAAATGACTTTGGGTCCCCTTAGAAATTCAAATCAGCAAACGCTAAACATACAGCTGTGGGTTGATATTAATAGCCTGGGAAGGGGCCAAAGATATTGCCGCCCCTCCAAGGCTACTAACATAAGCCCACAACCACCCCAGAAATGCCGCATCCATAAGATGCGCCAAATCTGGCGCTTAGCCTAGCTCTTCCCACTGGCTCTCTGGCAGTGGCAAGTAAGGTAATATGGCTGAGGTTGATGTCACCTTTGTATTGTCAGTAGGGATGAGTGAATTTGTTCGGATTCGGTTCCGAATATGATCGGAATTGAATATTATTTTTCAATATTCGTCAAACAAAGCTGAACGTCATTAGAGTCAATGGGAGTAGAAATTACCGAATATGTTCGGAACCATTCATAAGACACACATTCGGCATGAATATTGTTCGAATATGGCTCGAATATGTCAAAATCAGATCTAGAGACCAATTCGCTCGTCTCTAATTGTCAGTTGTAGAGATGAGCGAATTTGTTCAGATTCGGTTCCGAATATGATCGGAATTGAATATTGTTTTTGCAATATTCGTCGAACACAGCCGAACATCATTAGAGTCAATGGGAGTGGAAATTTCTGAACATGTTCGGAACCGATTATAAGACATACATTCGAAAACGAATAGTGTTCGAATATGGCCCAAATATGTCGAAATCAGATTCAGGGCCAAAATCCAAACAAATTTGCTCATCTCTAGTCAGTTGATCTCACTGATAGAGATAAGCAAATTTGTTTGGATTTTGTCCACGAATCTGATTTTGACAAATCTGAGCCATATTCGAACAATATTCGTGCCGATTGTATGTCTTATGATTTGTTCCAAACGTATCTGGTAATTTCTACTCCCATTGACTCTAAAGACATTTGGCTGTGTTCGACGAATATTGCAAAAACAATAATTGATTCCGATTATATTCGAAACCGAATCCAAACATATTTGCTCATCTCCACTCACTGAGGTCATCGCAGTTTTATCGGGTAGTTCACAGTGAACTGTGCTCGCAGCAGCTCATTGAGTACTGGTTTTCAGCCTGAACGGTTGCATCATGGCACCATTCATGTTGAAAATCAGATGTCAAAGAGATGGATTACGGCTAGAGATGAGAGAATTTGTTCGGATTTTGTCCCAGTATCTGATTTTGACATATTCGAGCCATATTCTAACAATATTCGTAGCGAATGTATGATGATCGGGTCCTAACATATTCAGTAATTTCTACTCCATTGACTCTAATGATGTTCGGCTGTGTTTGATGAATATTGCAAAAACAATATTCAATTCCAATCGTATTCGGAACCGAATCGGAACAAATTCACTCATCTCTAATTACAGCATGGGACACTATGCATTGTCCTCACATTGGACAGGTGAGGGATATGGTTGTTTATTATTTTCTATTTTTACTGGGAACAAGGGCTTCAATTAGGCATAAGGTGAGTATAATTTTGTTTTTTTATTTTTTAATAAATGTGCAAAACAGGGTGTTGATTTTTATTTCAAATAAAGGATTTTATTCTTGCTATGTGCTTATTTTCAAACTTACTATGGGGTTAGTAATGGGGGTGTCTTATAGATACCTCTCCACTACTAACCACTGGGCTTGATGTCTGCTGACAATACAAGGCTAACATCAACCCTACAAATATTACCCTACTTGCCACCGCACCATGGCAAGTGGGAAGAGAGGGGGTATGCCCCAGATGTGGCGCATCTTATGGATGCACCATTTCTGGAGTGACTGACGGCTGATGTTGGCAGCCTGGGAGGGGGCAATACCACTTCCCAGGATACTAACCACTTTCTGACGTCAGGCTTAATAGTAGGCCGACGTCAGACTTCCTCCCTTTAATGTGGGCTTCGGTGGAGAGCCCAAATCTTTCCTGGGACATGTCAGCTGTTTTGAACAGCTGATGTGTGCCCGGAATAGGTGTTGGTGGAATTGTGTTCCACCCATGGCTATTAACCCGTTAAATGCCACTGTCAAATGCTAAGCCGCTGTCAAACGCTGACAGTGGCATTTAACTTGCGCTTCCAGCCATCGGGTCGGAAATGCGCCCACCCCGTCAAGTGATCGCGGGTCACCTGTTCATAGGCATGACAACCAGAGGTCTCCTGGAGACCTCTATGGTTGTCACTGCCAGCATGCTGTGAGCACCACCCGGTGGTCGGCACTCATAGAAAGTGAGTAATTCTACTACATAGAGGTGAAGCGATATGGTAACTCATCCCACAAAAAAAGCCCTCACATGGCCATATTGATGGAAAAATAAAAATGTTAGGGCTTTGAGAAGTGGAGCAAAAAACGAAAACATAAAACTAAAAATATCTCCGGTCATGAAGGGGTTAATATCAACCCACAGCCATCTGTTTAGTCTTTGCTGGTTTGAATTTGTAGGGGGATGCTATGTCTTTTTTATGGGGTCTCCAGTAAATTCACCAGTAAAGGCTAAGCAAACAGCTGTGAGTTGTTATTAATTGTTATGTTCTGCTGCAAGCACTAAGGAAAGAAAGGGATATCTGTCCCTACGATAGAACTAAGCTTGATCCCTACGATGTAACGGGGAACCTGATCCTGCGGTCAGATCCGCTAAAGTCCTCAGCTAGTCTGTACGAAGACCTATAGATGCGAGGGAGGGATCCCTACAAGAACTAGGGACTGGGAGAAAAGATGGACACCTCCTAACAGAAGTTGTAGCAGTAAAAAGAAAAACAAACAACATAGAACATAGAGGTCAAAAGACCAGGCAAAACTAATATAGAAAGGTAACAAAGCACCCGGCTAGCTTAAGAGTAGAAATTACAATGAAGTCCAGCAAAGCCAGAAGGGCGGAGCAGGATTAAATAGGCAACAAAGGTCATGTGACCAGCAAGATAGAAAAAACCTAACAGGAGAGTTCTAACATTAATAGCCTGGAAACCTTATGGTATATTGTTCATTGTCCCAGATATTACCATCATTCCCTAGCTGTGGGCTTTCTCTCTGCTGGTTTTGAAAGTTGTGCAGGAACCCGCACAGTTTTTTAATTTATTTCTTTATTTTACACAGGAGTTAAAGAGCTGCTGCTATAGACAGCTCCCATCATTGTCTTCTGGTTGCACTGATCTCAGCATGAGAAGGAGACAATGATGAGAGCTGCCTTCAGCCGCTGACGCCTGGGAACAGTGCGAACTATACTGCTTCTTCCCAAGCGACAGTACGTGTCATGATGATGATGATGGTGTGGATCCCAAAGAGTAGACCACCACTGAACAACATCAACTGTAGGTGATAACTTATCTTTGCAACCCCTTTAGTCCTTGTTTTACATGTTGTCTACTTATGTCTCAATGTTTATGGACATTTAAAAAAATGATGCATTTTGCGCTTAAACAGAACATTACCTGCAGACTTATACCATTTGATTGATCCGTATACAACCAAGTTTTAATATTTTGAGATGGATGTGGAATTGGCGTAATGAGCAGTTTTTTCATATATCTGCAGAATAACAATATGCTACATTATTCTTTAAGAAATTACTACAAAGTTAATTACCAGAGAACGTATTTACCAGATAACATAGTTGTTCTGTAAATAGGAGTAGAAAGAAAAACAGCAATTCTAATAAAGCAATGACTCTCGAAATTGCAATTAATGGATGCTGAAACAGATTCTTGAACAAAAAGGGTAGGGACCCCGTCACACATAGCGACTCACCAGCGATCCCGAAACCCGCTGTTTACCTTGGTTACTAGCTCCCCTGCACCAGCGCGCTGGTATCTAATGTACACATCGGGTTTCTAGGCGCCGCGCGGTGCCTAGAAACCTGATGTTTACCTTGGTTACCAGCTACAGCTCGCTGATTGCTGGTCTCCCGCCTGTCCTACGCAGAGATGTGTGCTGGCCAGCGGGAGACCAACGATCAAAAAAATGTCCAGGACATTCAGCAACTATCAACGATACCCAGCAGGCGGGCTGATCATCGCTGCATGTCATACACAGCGATATCGCTGGAGAGATCGCTGTTGCATCACAAAACTTGCGACTCAGCAGCGATCTCGCTAGCGATCTCGCTATGTGAGACGGGGGCTTTAGTGTGTGGTTTTCAACTGTACCATTAATGGAGATAAGATAGACTTTAATGTGCCATTAGAAGGATGACATTATCATTGTGATCTCTGTACAAATGTCTCACTAGGGCTTAAAGATATCAGAGTGTAGTCTCACACACAAAGTCATGTCCAAAAACAAAGAGCTTCTCTCAGACCAGCAAATCTGGTCCATCCATGTTTCTATAGTAGTTAAGTAATATGAATGGCCAGCATGTAAATGTTATGCACAAGTGGTACTAGATATGAGGATGAAGAATCTAAAGGCTGGGTCTCACATAACGATACACCAGCGATCCCGACAACGATATGCACTTGTCAGGATCGCTGGTGTATCGCTACATGATCGCTGCTGAGCTGCCAAACAGGCAGCTCAGGCAGCGATCTGGGACAGCGACACTGCGGGTAACATCGCTTAGTTACCCGCAGTGTACGTTGGATACCAGCGCCCTTATGCAGGGAGCCGGTATCCAAGGTACACAGCGGGTTTCCAAGCGCTGCGCGGTGCCTGGAAACCCGCTGTTTACCTTGGATACCAGCTCCCTGCATCAGGGCGCTGGTATCCAAGGTACTCAGCAAGTTTCCAGGCACAGCCCCGCGCCTGGCAACCCGCTGTGTACCTTGGTTACCAGTGGATCGCTGGTCTCCCGCCTGTCACACGCAGCGATGCGTGCCTGTCAGCGGGAGACCAGCGATCAAAAAAATGTCCTGACATTTCAGCGACGATCAGCGATACCCGGCAGGGGGGCTGATCGTCGCTGAATGTCACACACAGCGATATCGCTGGTGAGCTCGGTGCTGCGTCACAAAACTAGTGACTCAGCACCGATCTCGGTAGCGATATCGCTATGTGAGACGGGCCCTTAAGTATGAAAAATCTGCACAAACCCAACCCGGTTCTTGTACAGACTATATTATCCAGTAACATATTCCGTAGCAGCTCCTGCGCGTCCGGGATAATATACATATACATACAATTTTTTTAAAAGATGTTATATATTTTTTTTATATATTTCAATGAATTCCTACTTTTATTGATGAAGTTATCCTGTTGGATTAATACCAGCACACTGGATAATTTTTCCTGAAACGGGAGCGCCTAGCAGAATTTTCCTCTTATTAACAATCATCTTGTGGTATGGAAATATTTTGGAAGGAATAATGATCTGTACGACCTACTGGAATGGCAGCATACTGATGAAGGATTTTTTGTGGCATTCAAACAATTCCTAGAGTTGTGCCTATTAGCACAACCGATACACAGTAGATGAGTACAAAAACATTAGCGTTTATCTTAATCAACAACGGTACACACACTATGCTTAGATAGTGATTTTGTTTTTCTCTTAATACTTTATTCCTTTCAGAATAATAGAAAAACCTAAATGCAAAAATTATATAACCAGAAGTGAAATAAAATATAAATATTGATGAAATTAAATAAAATGAAGTGAATAAGAAAAAAATAATAATGAGCAAGCTAGGGCGACAAAGCAAGCAGGGGGAGATGTACAACTGATTTTACACAGGATTACATAACAGGTAAGCTTACAAATATTGGGTTAGAGTTAGAGATGAGCGAATTAGTTAGGATTTGGTTCTGAATACGATCGAAATCGAAAATTGTTTTCGCAATATTCGTTGAACATGGGCGAACGTCATTAGAGTCAATGGGAGTAGAAATTACCGAATATGTTTGGGACCGATCATAAGACAAACATTTGGCATCAGAGTTGAGCGAAACAGGTCGGTCAGATTCATAAGTTGCCGACTTTCGCCAAAGTCGAGTTTCGCCGAGCGAAACCCGACCATAGCATGAAGTCGGACATGCGTTCGTCAACCCGAGCTCCAAAGTCGGTTTTCCCATAATGCTTTCAGGCGCCTTTTTTCAGCCAATGAACAAGGACGTACACTGTGGGCAATGAGATGACATGGGAAGCGTCCACCACCATCTTAGAGAAGGGCATTGCAGTGATTGGCTTGCTTTGGGGGGGCGTCATAGTGTCTATAAAAGCCCTGACCGCCAAAGGTCATTTTACTTCTGCCGATCTTAACAGTAGGGAGAGGTTGCTG
>VIAB01001770.1:140996-153600 GCA_009801035.1 Oophaga pumilio | reverse complement strand
GTCATACGAGCCCAGGTACCATGGACGTGATAGTACGTCTTAATGTCAGAAAGGGGTTAAAACCATATTAAATTTTCATCTATTTACACACTATTGTGTTTTGTTACACTAGCGCAGTTTAGCAATATTTTTCCTCATTTATGCGTGTTTTATTGTATTCAGTCTTTTTTTCATTATCTTATGTTATATGATAATTATTTGATGCTCATGTACATATCTCTGTGAACTATCCTATAAAAGTGATTAGTAATATTTAGAGATGAGCGAAACTGAGCTTAAAAGTTTGCGGTTCGTTCCATGCAGTTAGTGTCCGGTGCTAAACGCAGAACACAAACTTCTCCTGGAAGTCCGTTGTAATGTTCGGAGTTCCAGGTGAAGTCTGGGTGGAGAGAGAGAGAGATATTTTTTTTCCAGATCTAAATTTCGGGTCTCAATTGTTTTCAATGGGGTACTGGTTCAAATTTGGGTACAGTGATGGAGCCCGAATCAAACTTTGGACCAAAGGGTACCAGAACCCGAACTTCCATGTGTCTGTTCATCCCTAGTAATATGATTTCATGCAATGCTGTTTATTTCTAATTTATGTATCATGATTCCTTATTAAATTTATTCACACTATGATTTAATTTTTATTTACTGTTGGACTCTTCATTGGACCCTGTCAATGTTGTTTTACCTTCCGCTGTGGATTTGATTTTAATGACCCCCCTTTTTTATTATGCTTTGGTTAAACAAGGATTCATTTTTTGGGGGGGGTTTAGGCCCATTACTTTATTTTTCCATGTATATGCAATTACAGTGTTACTTTGTTTCCTATATAAAGTCCTTTTGTGCACATTTTTGTTCTTTATTGGAATATTGTTTCCCTTCCACCAAAACTGTAGCTACTTTTATGGAAAACTGTCCTTTTTTCTATATTTGATCTAATGTTTTGTAAGTTTACAGTATAACAAGAAACCACAAAGCAGGTGTGCTCTGTGATGGTGCAGATACTGGTCTAATCTTCCAGCTAAAGATAACATACATAGAATTTGAAGGACAGTGTCCTCATCATTCTCAATTGGGGGCTCTGCGGTCCTACATGAAAATTATAGGACTACTGGGGTTGCATCTTTTAGTGCATGTAGCTTGCCATAGGAGATTGCTACATATAGAAACAATCTAACATGAACCATAGGGATAATGAATGATGGTCATTTGAAATGTCTCAAAGTGAAGGAACAAAATGTATACAATTGAATACAGTAAAGATGTATATCTTTGTACCGTGTTAGCCAGTAGATAGAAAAATATTTAGAGTTGAGAGTCCTCAGTGGTTGATTCCTTTTAATGGCTAACTGAAAAGATGGTAACAAATTGCAAGCTTTCGAGACTACTCAGGTCTCTTCATCAGGCTAAACTATTACAAAATCTGAAGAATCACATATTTATGCACAACACAGCACAGAAAAAATGCAATAGGTAAGACAAGTGACTTAAAGCAGAACTGTCATTATGGGAGATAGAGATGAACATAAATATTGGAACAGTTCATAGATAAGGAGTGTGAAAGTTTTATTGCCCTCTGATTGGGGTCTGGTAATGTTTTGTAATGTTCTCACAGGGTCTTTGGAGTAAATTCCTTAATTGATGTAAAACGTCATAAATCCGTGTGACAGGTTCATTCCAGCATTAAGCGTGTCAAAGGTCACCATCAGTTTGTATTCGCAAACTCTTTTGTGTCTCTGAGATGTGAAACTACCTTTCAATACAAGTAATTTCATATCCAACATGCTATGACCAGGGGAAGAAAAATGTTTTGCCACAGGTAGATCCATTCTTTTTTCTCTTATTGTGTGGCGATGAGAATTCATCCTTGTTCTCAGTTTTTGCCTGGTCTCTCCCACATACAGACCCCCAGTTGGACATTTAGTACATATAATTAGGTACACCACATTAGATGTGATGCAGCTGAAAGTACCTGGTATCTTGTAGTCCCGATGGGAGTTGGGGATCTTTATCTTGTCCATGGTCATTATAAATGGACAGGTTTTGCATTTCTTCTGGTTGCAAGGAAAGGTTCCTGCAGCTGTTGGGGAGAACAGGGAACTTCTGACAATGATGCTTCTTAGATTTGGCAAAACATTTTTCTTCCCCTGGTCATAGCATGTTGGATATGAAATTACTTGTATTGAAAGGTAGTTTCACAACTCAGAGACACAGAAGAGTTTGCGAATACAAACTGATGGTGACCTTTGACACGCTTAATGCTGGAATGAACCTGTCACACGGATTTATGACGTTTTACATCAATTAAGGAATTTACTCCAAAGACCCTGTGAGAACATCACAAAACATTACCAGACCCCAATCAGAGGGCAATAAAACTTTCACACTCCTAATCTATGAACTGTTCCAATATTAATGTTCATCTCTATCTCCCATAATGACAGTTCTGCTTTACGTCACTTGTCTTACCTATTGCATTTTTTCTGTGCTGTGTTGTGCATAAATATGTGATTCTTCAGATTTTGTATTAGTTTAGCCTGATGAAGAGACCTGAGTAGTCTCGAAAGCTTGCAATTTGTTACCATCTTTTCAGTTAGCCATTAAAAGGTATCAACCACTGAGGACTCTCAACTCTAAATATTTTTACAATTGAATAAGAATTTTAACAGATGAGAACGTCTTATAAGACTGCTATACCATCTTGTTTTACCGATGAAACAAAAAATGTGCTTTAAAAATGTCCCTTTATGTCAGTTAATAAATGTATGTATCTCTTCTAATGATGATTTTATGAAAAATAACTCGCAGCAGTCTTTATGTAGTAAACCCCAGGCCTTCTCCACAGGATTCCACAACACTTAACTTGAAGTGACCATCAAAGGTCATCAAGTGAATTGCCTTAGTCATTTCTCTTTCGCTAATTATGAATAGCTTTTTTACTGTTTAAATATCGACAAATCACCTTCCTGTCTTCCACATGCTATATTCCTCCTTTGTGATTTTGATAAAAGGTCTTGTTGTGAAACTAAAACGGTAATTTATGTAGCAATAAACAAGTCAGTCCATGTTAATGCAATCAGTGTGCATTGTATTTTACTAAAGCTACTGCCAAATGTCTCACATCATGGAAGTTATTACTGTTAATAAAGCGGATTAGTAAATGTCCATATTCACATTTCCAAAAATGCTTCCACACAGGTGGCAAATTACAAACTATTCCAGAATGTGTTAGCCATTAGACATTTACATGTTTCCTGTGATAGCTAGAGAATTTGTTCTGTGTCCAATTGCTAATCCCCAAATAGGAAATACATTTCTAATCCATTTAGCTTTAAAAGAAACACCCTTTTAGAAGTCTCCTATAGGAAATTTGACAATTCTAATTCTCGCTATCTGTTCCATTTAATTTCCTAACTGCGTGTTTCTAAAACTTTACCCTTCATATTAATGGTTCCTTACTTGAGATGAGCAAATATATTCAAGTGGAATTGAATTGTACTTGAATATTACAAAAATCTGTATTAGTAAAAAAATTTGTTTTTTAATTCTCTTCTGTGCAGATTCTGCAAAAGCGCGACCTCTGTCTGTCATTTTTCTGGACCATAAAGGGCCATAAAAATTTAAATGATAATACTTATACTCAACTTACCACTCACCTCTTCGCTACTCACCTTCTCCGTTTTGCATCATTTTATCACTTCCAGTAGTGCTGAATCAGCAGGTCTCTCATGCAAGGCTGGGACTTCCAGTCCTGATAAGGACCAAGACTGTACTGCTTCATGACTGTGAAAGGTCATGGTGCACATCATGAAGTTGTGACTTTATGCTCGTTTGTGCAGAACCATCTGGGGCCTCATCAGTGCAGGAAGTCCCTGCCTAACATGAGGAGGCCTGGAGACTCATCAATGCTTGCAGCGATGATAAGAAGGGACAATGAGAACCAGACGAGTTAGGAGTGGAGCCGCCAGTGAAATGAGCTGTTTTGGTGAGTATAGGTTTTTTTTATTTCTTACATTTTACGTTTATTATGCTCTGAGGGCTGAAAAGTCCCCTGAGGATAATAAAGGCAAATTAAATTTACAGAGAGTCACTTCTCTGCAAATCTTATTTCCTTGGAAAATCTGTGCAAACAGGTGAGTTTGAATTTTGCCTGATTTACTATCTCACTATCTCTATTGGTTACTAATCTGGTACAGTTTTATACACAGCAAACTTTGTCCTTGCAAGCCTTCTATGAAGAAGACCACAAGATCTAGTGTAAAAAAAAACGATCACAAAAGGAGGACTTAAAAATCCTCCAAAAATTAAAAAAATACAACCAAAAATACCATCTAATACCTCACATTTTTTATGTGTTTTTTTGCACTTTATTTACAGGGTGCAGGTGGGCCCATTTGGTCTTGTAAACTGTGGTGTCTGTTCACATGGGATGCATCTTAATAGCGCTGGGCAGCCCGCCTGATCTAATAGAAGGGTGTAAATACTAGGCTGTCTAACGCTGTGCATTGCCATACTAGGCTGTCCAATGCTGTGCATTGCCATAATGTGAACAGCGCTGCATACAAGTCTTCATTGTGCATCAATATACCAAGCAGTCGCCCCCCTCCATGGATTGGTAGGTTGTGAGCGGTTGTCTCATCGGTATTCTTGTACCTGTTTTGCCATCATCTTAAAGACGTGGGTCCACTGCATCCTGATAGTGCATTTGTTTGAAGGCCTGGGCAGGTGAGCATCTCTGCCTTTTTGTTGTATTTTTTTTTTTAAAAAAACTATCCTAGCAGAAAATATCTTATGTATAGCAAACCAATCAGGTCAGTTCATTATCAACCCTGCCCAGATGGAATTTGATTGATTTGATTGAATTGACTTTGCTTCTTTTTTTGAAACAGATCAATCTCTAGATTTCACAATACAAACCATATATATCCATAAATAGATGTCACAGACCTGATGAGGCCATATCAGAATGGATCCATAAACATGAAAATATAATAAGCATTTTAGCAGTGTAGATAGAGCTGGAATGTCATAGCAGAAAACTTTTAAAAACCATTAAACAGCTAATTTAACATGGATTTTCAAAATAAATTACAAGCCTCGTCACGAAAGAGATCTAATTAATAATATATACAGTTTATATTGTAAAATCTGGTGACATGCACTTTAACAAGATAGATGATGACGATTCATTGTTATGATTTTCATGATATCACAGTAAAAGTATAAAAAAGATAATCCAATGCTTACATTGCATCATGTGGTCAAGATTATACACACTATCAATGTTAAGTATAAGACTCAATTCTTTAATAGAATTGTAGCAGGAATCTCTCAGAAAGCAGCAAACATATGAATAAAATGTATAAAAAAAGCTATGCACATGTTATGGAAACTTGATATAGATGTACAGTGGGGGAATTAAGTATTCGATCCCTTGCTGATTTTGTAAGTTTTCCCAGACAAAGACATGAAGTCTATAATTTTAAGGGTAGGTTAATTTAAATTTATTTGCATTTTGCAGTGAGAAATAAGTATTTGATCCCCCTGGCAAACAAGACTTATTACTTGGTGACAAAACCCTTGCTGGCAAGCAAAGCAGTCAGAATTTTTGTAGTTGATGATGAGTTTTGCACACATGTAAGGAGGAATTTTCATCCACTCTTCTTTGCAGATCATCTCTAAATCATTAAGATTTTGAGGCTGTCACTTGGCAATTCGGAGCTTCAACTCCCTCCATAAGTTTTCTATGGGATTATGGTCTGGAGCCTGGCTAGGCCAATCCATGACCTTAATGTGCTTCTTTTTCAGCCACTCCTTTGTTGTGACCCACTCCTTTCCAGCCACTCCTTTGTTGTGACCCATTTTTAATGTCCTTGCCGAAGGAAGGATGTTGTCACTCAGGATTTTACGGTACATGGCTCCATCCATTCTCCCATTGATGCAGTGAAGTAGTCCTGTGCCCTTAGAAGAGAAACACCCCCAAAACATAATGTTTCCACCTCCATGCTTGACAGTGGGAATGGTTTTCTTTGGGTCATAGGCGGCATTTCTCTTCTTCCAAACACGGCTAGTTGAGTTAATGCTAAAGAGCTCAATTTTTGGCTCATCTGACCACAGCTCCTTCTCCCAATCACTTACAGAATCATCCAGGTGTTCATTGGAAAACTTCAGATAGGCCTGCACATGTGCCTTCTGGAGCAGTGAGACTTTGCGGGCATTGCAGGATTTTAAACCTTTACGGCATAATGTGTTACCAATGGTTTTCTTGGTGACTGTGGTCCCAGCTGCCTTGAGATCATTAGCAAGTTCTCCCCATGTTGTTTTAGGCTAATCTCTCACCTTCCTCATGATAAAGGATACCCCACGAGGTGAGATCTTGCATGGTGCCTCAGATCGATGTCGATTGACAGTCATTTTGTATTTCTTCCATTTTCTTATAATGCACCAGTTGTTTCCTCACACAGAGGGTTATTTATGGTTTTGTAGCCCATTCCAGCTTTGTGCAGGTTTATTATCTTGTCCTTGACCTCCTTATAAAGCTCTTTGGTCTTGACCATGTTGTAGAGGATAGAGTATGACTAATTAATTGAGTCCGTGGACAAGAGTCTTTTATAAAGGTGACTATGTAAGACAGCTGTCTTTACTGCAGGTAACGAGTTGATTACGAGCGTCTAACTGGTCTGCAGGAGCCAGAACTCTTAATGGTTGGTAGGGGATCAAATACTTATTTCTCACTGCAAAATGCAAATAAATTTATATAATTTATGCACTGTGATTTTCTTGATTTTATTTTTGATATTCTATCTCTCAATGTTAAAATTAACCTACCCTTAAAACTATAGACTGTTGTTCATGTCTTTGTCAGTGGGCAAGCTTACAAAATCAGCAAGGGATCAAATACTTATTTCCCCCACTGTATGTAACAAATTTTTACAACATTTTTGTTAAAATACTTTTACAATTAATTCACACAGCTATTAAGTGGTCATATTTTCTTATTCATATGACACCTATTATTCGTGATCTGACTCCACATCTCATGGGCGGACATTCACAGCTTGGGGCCCATGTGCAAAAAATGTGTCTGGGCCCCCCTCCTTTTATGGCGACGAAGCTACAGCTATATATATAGTCAGACACATATATACATAATGCATAGTTTATGTATATTGCCATCCCTTTTTACACAGTGCCCTCTCTTGTTATGTCCAGCACTGTCCCTTACATATCGGATTATTTATAGCTCCCTGTTTTTTATTACATATCGTCCTCTCTTGTTAGAATTAAAATGCAATGACGGCTGATGGAGTATGGGAAAGCTTATTTTCCATTGGAGGAGGCTGATGGACATGTCTTCTGGTCACCGCCTGTTCCATCAGCAGTCATTTTATATCTAACAAGAGAGGACTATGTAATAAAGAGAAGGCACTGTGAAGGACAAAAATAACGAGCATATACTATGTAAGATACAACACTGTACATAACAGCAGAGGAAGTTATATAATAAGGGACGGCACCATATATAACTAGAGAGGATGGTGTGTAATAAGGGACGGTGTTATACATAATAAAAGAGGAAACTATTTAACTAATTATGTAACTAAAGACAGCTCTGCATATAATAAGTGAGTACACTATATACTAGGTGCCTATGTTTTACATAATAAGGACACATTCCTGTATTCATATGCAGTGTCGGTGTGCTGCCCACTTTTACAGACGGATTGAGCATGTCCTATTCTGATCCTCAAAATGGGGTCATAACAGGACATTCTCTGACCCTCATTGATCTCATTCTCAGATCTGTGATATAAAACTCTACCTGTGCCGACCGATAAAAAAAATCTGGCAGCACACAGACATATCACACAAATGTGAGAATGAAGTCTAAGGGATTGAGCAAATAATATTGTCACTACTGTACAGATACAGAGTAATACTTACATCGATTTAGCTTACCACTAATGTCTCATCTGATTAGAGTTGTTTTCTGCAGTTTCTTCTCCATCTGGTCAGACCTTCATGTCAACATCTCCCAGTCACGACTCGTCTTGTCACAATGATCGCTGCAGCCCTGAAAATAATAAGGTCACATATATTGTATATATACATATGTCTCCCTCACTCTGCGCCTCTGACTACAGATATGTGCCCCACCATTAATATGATATTAACCACTCACCAATCAAAATATAACGCAATAAACAGCACTGTGCCATCCATTACCTATAATCTCCACTTCCCAATAAATACAAATTATCCAGCCTCTGTGTCTCTCCCCAATTAACTTGAAGACTATGTGCACTTGCTTTGTTTTTGTTATGGACAATATGCAAGGTTTTACAGTACAAGCAAATTGAATGAGATCCCTGACATCTTATGCACACGCCTCTTATATTTTCCTTGCAGATTTTGCAGCAGATTAAAATCTGTATAATGTCAGTTCTTGTAGCGTATTTCACCCATATTAATGATTGGGGGAAAATACACAACAAAGGCATGTCAAAAATTTACAAAAAGATGTATTTTATGCCAACACTTTAGGACATGCAAAACATAACTTTCTACTGCAAATCTTGAAAGTGTGCCCATAGCTTTGTTATCTGTCCTGTGCCACCCAATTCATTATAAGTCCCTGAAAGCATCATAAAGAATTTGGGAGTGGGGGAAGACATTATTAGGTACTTGACTTTTTCCACCACCTTCCAATCCTTGATTATTTGTTTTCCCACATATCAATTCATTAAAAAGTGTCCTTACACCCTCCTCTCACACTCTTCAATAAATTTTAAATTTCTGATATTGTCAAAATGAATTGTGGGATGGGGAAGACGTTATCTGGGTCTTAGCACCCTTCTCCATCACCCAATTTAATTGACATCCATATCTAATGTCCCCCTCCCAATGTTCATAAGTCCATTGTAAGTCCCCTTTACTCCCATCCAAATCTCCACCTCCTCATTGGCCTTTCCCCAACCCCTTCATTGTACTCTCCTACACAACCTTCATTATCCTCCCTCTATCCTCCTCATTGTCCTCTCCAACCCCTTCATTATCCTCTCCCTCACATCTCTCATTGTCCTTTACCCTGCCCCCCAATCACTCTAATTATCCTCTCTCCAGTTTATTTGAAAAAAAAAAACTCACCTCTCTGTCTGTTCCCCTTGGCATTGCTTCTTTCTTCTTCAGCAACTTTCTAAATGTGGAGCCTGTTAGGTGTCTAGCCCTACACACCAACATTATTACTATGTAACTTTGCCTCTTTTACTCTTCTATCTGATGTTTATGTAAACCATTATGGAATAAACTGCAATAGATATGTGGGCATGCTATATATTGTTTAAACCTTGGGAGGTTTGCTGTTAGTCCTCCGTTGAGCTACTGGTTTTTAACAAAATTTTTTATATTTTATATTTAATAAAGTTGATATATTTGTGAGATATTTTGTAGCAAGCTAACCATTCCCTACACGCATTTCACACAACATGCTTTGTGCATTTAGTAACCTATCTTGCCTTTTTCTATTCTGTGTTAGCGCCTCAGTTGATCTTTCAACACAGGCCATTTAAAAGGTTTTCTAGATGGTCCTAATGAATATTTCTGTGAAGTTGTAAAAACTACAATAGGCCTTAGCAGACTGCTCCTGTTTGTGCTACTCTTATCAAAACAAATCAAACAACTGGTCATGAGCCATGCATGTGTGTTTTTTGGGATGGTAATGGCATTAATACACATTTAGTGTCTAACTGCAGGGATACAGTGAGGAGAAAAGCTTGGAGCCAGGGCTGTGGGTGCATTCTTGATAGCTTGCTGATTGAACTATTACAGGATATGTTCATAATGTGAGGTTGGCATTTGAAGAAAGGATGAGAGCTTTCTACCAGTGGACATTGCTAACATTATTACAAATGAAAAGAGGCTTAAAGTGGTTTTCCACTACTTGATCAACTCCTTCTCATTCGTCATTTTGACTCCGCTAAAATAAAACACCTATATTCACCTCCCATGCAAGCGGGGCTGTTCCAGCAGTGTCAACACTCGCATTCCCGAGGTTCACATGAGGTTGCTACAGCATATGAGCCCTGCGCCGAACCAGTGCTGGCTTCACTGTCTAAGTATTTGGACTTAATAAACAGCAACAGGAAGTCAGGGCTGCGGCTACCCTCTGACTTCATCTTGATGTTCAATTTGTCCCATGATGGGGACAGCGACTTGAGCACTGTTTTGCCACAGGGTTCATGTAATGTAACAATTTCACGTAAGCCCTCGGAGCGCAAGTATCGACACCACTGGAACGATGGCTATAGGTATTATTTTAACGGGGAACACATGAGTTGTCCAATTAGAGGAAAACCCCTTTAATTTGAAAGGCATAGGAAAATAGGCTGTGATTGTTACTTTGGAACAGCCAATTTAATTATTGAATTAATTAAATGAGTATCTCTCTAAAAAAATATTTACAGTTTAATATTTCAAATTCCATTTTCACATTCCCACAAACCTACTGTTTCTTCAAAACTGACCTGTTTATTATAGAGAAAAATAGATATACCGAAAATATATTGTTCAAAGGGGAGCAGAGAACACCTGTGCTCCGGAACACCTTGTCCCCATCAAACATTTATACAGCATGTGTACTTACTCATATAAACACTGTGACGCAAACTAAATTTTAGAGTTGAGCAAGATGCCAGATTTATGCACATTCTCCATATGCGGATGTGATATATCTAAATTCCTTTGGTAAAATAAACTTACTGTGATGAAAGAGCCTTTTATGTTTTTTCTACTACGCTGCAAAAATCCAATACGTGCTTATTATCTTCACAATGTGAAATTTATAGCATATTGAAGTTTTCTCTGGCTACAATGTATATGTAAAATACATACACGCATTTGCCATGGTAGCAGAAGACTTTAAAAGGATATTATGCCAATATGGTAGATGCCTCCACTGTGTACTGTACATAATGAATATTATTAGAGAAAAAGCTCAACAGCTTCCGGTGGATTTGTCAACATTTATTCCCTTATTAATGGTGATACAGTTCCTCAAACCAGGGCTAGAGAAATAATTCTGGAGTCGTACAACACTTTCATGGCTGACAGCTATATTTGGCCTTTATTTAGCTGATCTTTCAGTGTTCATCCTTTTTAGTGGCTCTTTTGTCCCTTTAAGTCCTTTGCAATTTAAGTTATTAATTATAAATCTAGGTATAGTTCATATACATACGCATATACAAGGATTTAAATTTTTTGATGATACGTCTGTCATACACTCACCTCCCTTTTAGAGCTTGTAGTCTTGTGCCTGCAGGTTACAAATAGAGATGTTTTATTGTTTTATTGTAATATTGTTCGATGTGCTGCTCATATGAAGATAAGTCAAAGTGGTATCTAGAAATTGCTTTCAACTAGGAAACCTCCAGCACAGATGCACCAGTTTGGACCTGAGAATAGGGTTGTCAGCTGCAGCTCTGAATTTAGTTACCTGAACAGTGACATAGATGTTGTGTCCTCAACACAACACCTTTAGGTCTGAGTTGACATATTAGGACCCTAGAGGTTCTATTTCACTTTATATGTGATGCTTGACCTACGAAGCGCTGTCCTTCTTTTTTCCTTAAGTACTTCTGCACATAAACAGAAATGTAATCCTAATTTCCATAGAAAAATGCAATAAATTTAACGTTTGTCATTTATCATGTAAGAGTATAAAATAAAGCAATGGCGATCATTCAAATGCACCCTAAGATAGGTCATTCCCTACCTATTAACCAGTGCCAATTGACTCATTAACAAGTAGATTGGTACTCATTTACGGGCCTGATTATATAAACTGATGAATACTGCTAGGATTAGAACCATTGTTAATACTGTCGTCCTCTCCGCTTACAGTAAGCAACCCTAATGGAGTCTGTTAGTTTTGAAATATCCACATCAGTAGCTCACTAGAAGTCATTTTGCAGGGTTCTAGTAGTGCTCCTCCTGTTTATCCTTGCACAAATTAGCAGGTACCTATCCTTTTGCTGGGTTGATGCTCGTCTATGGGTTTGGCTCTCTTCTTGTAATGGCCCATTTCCTGGTATCTGCTCCATGCTCTTGACATAATGTCATAATGGCATAATGCTGGGAAATACAGCAAACCTTGTTTGAAACACATGCATCATTTTGCAATCAGAAAAGAGCTAGATTACATATGCAACTGAATTGACTGCATGTATCACCTTATCTACCTAAGTGACAAGAACACTAATAAGACACAAAACCAGAGAAGAAACAGGAAGGATACGGAGAGAGAAATTTCCTGTGATTATCATAGGCCAACCGATTCCCTTTTTGGGAGGTTGTCTTGCTGTTGCCTATCTATGGCACTTGTACAGTATAACTTTTTAACTGTAAAACTTTAGTGTTACACGAAAGAAGGCAAAATTCTTTCACAATCATTTTTGTACCCTACTGTATGTGAAAGATTGATATCCTACAAGTTAAATTGATTCATGATTTTTCTGTGAACAATTTTTTGTAAACAATATTTTTTAATTAACCCTACGATTAGAGATGAGCGACTTTGCCTCCTGAAGGGTCAAGTCGGGTTTCGGTCGGCTCGACTTTT
>VIAB01001769.1:167959-178959 GCA_009801035.1 Oophaga pumilio | reverse complement strand
TTTTTGATGATATTCTATTTTTGTGAGAAGCACCTGTATGTATACATACACTACACTAATATATTAATGTATAAATCTAAAAGTGGGAAACCGCACACAATAGGGTGATACCCTATAGAGGAAGAGTAGGAGAGTGGTGGAGGCACAGCTCCTATGTAGGCTTGAAGAAAAACATCTGCTTCTTCCCCGACGATGGTAGATAAATTCCCTGGGAGATATTGGATTGAGTTGGATGAACACATAGGTGGGCTGCACTACTGGAGTGAATCAATTCTTCATAAATGATGATGAGAACAAAGTTTTTTATTCACAACGCGTTTCAACGCTGCATAGGCATCTTTATCTAGTGAAAAAAACACATTTGAAAGCGTTGTGAATAAAAAACCTTATTCTCATCATTATTTCTGAAGAATTGATTTACTCCAGCAGCGCAGCCCACCTACGTGTTCATCCAACTGGATCCACACTAGTATATTAAATATATTTAATCTCTTGATTGTAGTTGTAACACCAGGAAGGAAAAGTTGTGAAATTATGATAATCACGGGATCGAGAGATGTATTAACCTTTTCACCCTCAAGTCTGTTTTTACCTTCTTGACCAGCAGGGTTGAAAATTTTGTAGACTCAAATTCATAGACTGCCTAAAATTTTTAGGGACATTTGACATCTCCCTTAAAGACCACGCCCCCAAATACCACAACTCCTAAAGAAAACAACCCCAACATGAACAGAATAGGAGCCAGAGGAAATACTTAGGCTTACATTACAAGACAGGAGAAGTGGTACTGTACAGTGAAAAGACAATAATGGAAAAAGACAATAATGGGATATAAAAGAAACTATGCTTGTGCCGTTTTTCTTCACATTTAGTAGTTTTTTTGAGGATTCTGGGTCATTCTTTCAAAAATGTAGAATGTTCCCGAGGTGTAGGGTCTATTTTTTCAGGTACTTTCCCATAGCTTTTTCTATATGAAAAACATCCCACTCCCCCAAAAAATGCAAGTCAAAAATTTGATTAAAAAAAAAATGCTTGCAAAAAACCCCCACTATATGTGAAGAAACCCCGACCATTCTAATTCAGTATACCAGACTACTGTAGGCTAACATCTGTATCATCGCATAAATGGGCAGATCTGCCAATCACGAGTTTGGGAAAATTGGTGATAATTACTGTGTGAATGGTACCAGCGTTATCGTTGGCTGCCTAGCTTTCCCGGAGCGGACAGAAGGAACAGGGGACATTTTAAGGACTGGCTTATCGCGATTAGTCTGTGGTCTCACAAACACTTGAGCTGGGCAAAGCCTCATACAATACATTGCAAATCTGACATGCTTTATTGTGTTCCAAGCAGGTTTCATAATGTAACTGCTATGACATTTGGCACAGAAGTCGGTGCCCTTCGCAGACACTCTGATTGGCACACATTATAAGCTATTGTGAGACAAAAGTTGCCTTGTACAATGGAGCATCAATGATATGGATACTGTTTTAGAATTAAAAAGTTTCAGGACAGAAAGAAACCAGATGAGACTGGCCCACAGGCTGAGGATGATGGGCAGCTCCACAGAGAAAAGCACACACTGCTGCCATCCTGCAATCTCTGCCCACAAGCTGGGCATTGTATGACCATCACTTCTTAACTGCCACGGTGCCTCCTGCATCAGTGGTGCCCTGCACAGGGGTGGCTAGCATACTTCCCTGTGCCCAATGCCCTCTCTATGTACTAACACAGAAGCCGGCAGAAGTAAGTGTACTCTCCCTCTGGGCATTCATAAGAAGCGAGTCTCAAGTAATGATGCCCAGGCACATGCGAAATTCTACCGACCTTCCCCCTGCCTCTGTACTTACATGCTGTCCTCACCACGGGCAAGACAATGCCAGGAATAAGTAGGAGGCGGCATCTTCTTCCAGGATGGGTCCTGTTTGTACCTCGCATGGCAGCATTTTTAGCACATGCGCAGTGCAAATTTCGGGGGTGGGGGAAAAATTAACAGATAGTGCTTTTTTCTGCCGGACGCTACAAACGGCAGAGAAAAGAACTGGGATTTTACAGACTGTAAATTTACAGACGGTTGGCAACTATGTTGACCAGGCCAAATTCTATAATTCTAATCAATGTCACTTTAGGAGGTAATAACTCTGGAACGTTCCAATATATCTTAGTGATTCTGAAACTGATTTTTCGGAACACATTTTACTTTATGGTAGTGGTAAATTTAGGTCTAATTTTTTTGTGTTTGTTTCTGAAAATATCAAAATTGAGGGAAAAATTGTGAAAATTTCGCAATTTTCAAACTTTTAATTTTTATGCCCTTAAACCAGAAATATATATCACACAAAATAGTTAATACATTTCCCACATGTCTATTTTACATCAGCATTATTTTTGAAGCATTAATTTTTTTTGTTAGAAAGTTAGAAGGGTTAAAAATTTATCATCAAGTTCTAATTTTTCCAACAAAATTTTTACAAAACCAATTTTTTTAGGGACCACATCACATTTGAAATGATTTTAAATAGCCTATATGACTGAAAATACCCAAAGTGACAATGTAAAAAACTGCATCCCTCAAAGTGCTCAAAACCACTTTCAACAAGTTTATTAACTCTTCAGGTTCTTCACAGGAATTAAAGCAATGTGGAAGAAAAATTTAATTTTTCACTTTTTTCCACAAAAATGTTCTCTAGCCCCATATTTGACATTTTCACCAAGGTAACAGGAGAAAATGGGCTGTACAATTTGTTGTTCAATTTCTCCTGAGTATACTGATACCTCATATGTGGGGGAAAAGTACTGTTTGGGCACATGGCAGGACTCAGAAGGGAAGAAGCACCAAATTGAGGTTTGGAGTGCAAAATTGAATTGAAAAGATAGCGGACGCCATGTCTAGTTTGAAGAGCTCCTCATGTGCCTAAACAGTGGAAATTCGCCACATGTAACCCCATTTTGGAAACTACATCCATCAAGGAACTTATCTACAGGTATAGTGAGCTCCTTAAACCCACAGGGGCATCACATAATTTTATAACGTTGAGCCGTGAAAATGAAAAAAGTACCTTTTTCCTGCAAAAATGTTGTTTCAGACCCAAATTTTAATTTTCACAAGGGTAACAGAAGAAAATGAACTATACAATGTGCTGTTCAATTTTTCCTGAGTACACCGATATCTAATATGTGACGCCAATTGAATTCTGGAGCTCAATTTTGGCAGGGATAGATTGCAGATGCTATGTCACATTTGATGAGCCCCTGATATGCCAAAACAGCAGAAACTCCCATATACGTTTGGGTGGTGAAGAAAGAATACTTACATTTTTACCACTAAAATGTTGTTTTAACCCCAAGTTTTTAATTTTTATAAGGGCTAATAAGACAAAATGAACCTCACAGTTTGTTGTACAATTTCTATTGAGTGCTTCAATACTCTACATATAACAGGGAAATACTTTTCAGACACAGTGCAATGCTCAGAAAGGAACACGCTCCATATTATAGTGCATATTTTACTGTTATGGTTTGCGGGAGCTGTGACTGACTGGAATAGCCGCTGAGGATCCAAAGCAGCAGAACAACCAACATATGTGACCCCATTTAACAAACTACAACTCCCAATAAATTCATCTAAGGGTGCATTGAGCATATTGACAACACGGGTGTGTCAAAGACTTTTATACTATTGGACAGTGCAGAAAAAATAATTTCATTTTTACCATAAAAATTTTGTTTTCGCCTCAGATTTTATATTTTCATATGGAGAAATGAGTAAAAATGGCACCAAAATTTGTCACCCAATTTCTTCTGAACGTGGCAATACCCCATATGTGGCTGTACAGTACTGCTTAGCCACACGGTGAGACTCTGGAGGGACGGAGCGCTATTTGACTCCTGGAGCTCAGATGTTTCTAGAATAGTTTGCAGAATCCATATACAGAGCCCCTAAGTGCTAGAAAAGCAGAATACCCCCCTCAGGTGACCCCATTTTGAAAATTATAACCCTTTGGGAATTTATCTACAGATGTAGTAATTATTTGACTTCATGGGTGTTTTCCAGAAACAAACAGCAGTGCATGTTGCTGAGTGAAAATTGCAAATCTGTCATTTTAGTGCCCCAATGTTGTAGTGCCCAGTAGGTTGTAGTACCCAGTACATTATGCCCAACTCGTGCTTCTGGAGACACGTACCTGTAAAATAAGTGGACTCTTATTGTTACTGAATTGCCAAACATGTAGATACTAAATATGGTTTAGGCATACTATGGGGCTCAGAAAGAAGGGGGGCATTGGGATCTCGGAGCACAGAATTTGCTGAATGTCTTTCGGTGAGTGAGGAGTCTTTTCACTTTTCCAGCCTTTATGTTACCAGTAACGTGGAAGCCCCATATATTTCTGTTAACAGATGACGAACCTGAGTGGGGTCTTGCTTTTTTTGTGAATTGAGTTGAAGCTTTTATTGGGAGCATTTTACATAACATTTTGGATCATATTTATCCGGCGCTCTATGCTGAGCACTTACATCGGGGTTTCCATCTAAATCTTCGAATGACATGATTCAGATGAAACCCCTGCGGGATCTATTCACTATAATGAGACAGCAGAATTACTCTGGACTCCTTCTGGCCTCTGTTCAGTGGTGTCTTTTTCTTCAGAGAGGCACAAAACTGAGGCCCCATTGCGCTTTTATACATGCTGAAAAAGATGAACACCACTGAATCATAGGCCAAATGGTGTCCACAGTGCGTCCATCCGCCTCATTATAGGGAATCTTCTGCCGTTGGTTCCATCTGAATATTGTATTTTAGAAATTTATCCGGAAACCCTGGTGTAAGCGCTTAGCGTAGACTGCAGGATAAATGTGAGCAGAGCCTTACAGGGAGGCAGAATGAACAAATCAACAGCAGGTCAAGGATTTATTTTTATTTAATATTTACACCATTTGTTGTTCGGTATAAGTGATTAGAAGACTTTTTTCTTCGGGTCCGTGCAATTACAGCGATACCAGATTTATATAGTTTTTTATGTTTAGCTGTTATCACACACTAAACTTCTTTCCTTTTTTTTATAAAGCAAAGTTATTTGTATCTACAGAGTGTATGTACCCAATAGAAATAAACTTTATTAACTAAGAAACAAAGTACAAGAATAGTACAGAAATTAGAGGCTGCTAAGCACTCATGCAGTCGAACCCTAGAACATGCAGGTGGTGATTAGAAATACATGTCAGGTATAAGATAAAGATAGCATGATCCCCAATATATAATGTAGTAACATCGGATATAACTTTCCAAAGCATATACCAAATAGGAGAGGATCTAAAGTAAAAAGATAGCACTTACTTGTAAATCACACTAGCTGCCTGCAGAATGCCCACCACCCCAAAGCACGTTTCTCTATATCTTCATCTGGAGGTGTCAGTCATGTGAGTTGACGTTTTTATTGGTACCATTTTCGGGCACATAACTTTTTTTTATCACTTTCTGTTCCGATTTTTGATATAATGAACAAAAAAACAGCAATTCAGGATATGGTTTTTTCCCATGCCGTTCTACGTGTGATAAAATTGATAAGATAGCTTTATTCTTTGGGTTGGAACAGTTACAGCGATACCACATTTTTTTATGTTTTGCCGCTTTTACACAATAGAAACTGTTGTATATTAAAACAATTGTTTTTGCATCACTGTATTCTGAGAACTACAGATTTTTTATTTTTCCATTCATAGAGCAGTATAGCAGCTTGTTTTTTGCAGAACAAAATAACTTTTTCAGAGATACTATTTTTATTTACATTGGTCGTTTTGTTAAAATTTTTTTGTTTGGCAGTATGATGAAAAAGCATTGTTTTTTGCCTCGTTTTTAACTTTGAAGGGATTAACTAGTGTGGCAGTTTTATAGATCAAGTCGTTCTGGATGCGGCAATACTTTTTTTGTTTTTACATAAATATATGTATTTATTGGTATGATATTTTTTCATTTTTTTAAATAATTTTATGTTTTTTTTATTACTTTTTACTTAGTCCCTCTATGGGACTTAAAATTTTATCACTCTGATCACTGGTGTAATGCATTGCAATGAACCAGTTTTGCAATGCTTTATACCTGTCAGTGTTACATTGACAGAAGCCTCTTGAAGACCATTCTCTTAGCATGGTCTAATAGGCCTTCTGTAGCTGGCGGATCCGGAGTTCGTCGTGATGACCAGGCATTGCCATGGCGACGATCGTGCTTTCGTGATGACATTGAGAGGGGCGCCGATTGGACAGGAGAGGGAGCTCCCAGTCTCCTCTAAGTGTTGTGATTGATATTGATGAACCGCATTTATAGGGTTAAAAAGCCTGGGGTGTTTTGGACACCACTGCTTGCTGTGAGGCTCGGCTATCATGGAAGCTCAGCTCTTGGCGGCGAGCGCACGGGCACAGCTTCTGTGCCACGCACGACTGCCATGACATAATTTTACATCATCGGTCGGGGACCCCTATGCAACCATGAAGTATAAGTTTGTCAAATGTTGTGAAGGGGTTAATAATATACAAATGATAAAAAAATGGAAACAAATTTTTCGGAACATTTTGATTTATATCGAGTATGAGCCCCACATCCAGAAATCCCTGCACTTACACACTTTGGCTGCTATCATTGAGGTTATTAATGATTGTCTGAGGAATGGCCTGTAAGGTTGAATTTACTTGAGCAAATCATCATGTTCCACTGCTGGCAGCTCCCTTTGCAATTGCTGACCAATGACGTCCCAGATGTGCTTGATGGGAGACAAGTCCAGAGATGCTACAGGCCATGGTAACACGTTTAGGCCACACAGACTGCTTACAGTAGCACAAGAAACATGTGGCCTAAAGTTGTGTCGAAAAAATGGCTCCTGGAACACTCTGAAGAAATGGCCGTACCACTGGTTCCACAACCAAATAGATCAATGCCATGCTGAGAGATACCTGTTAGTGATGAGAAGTAGACGGGACACACCTCGGACTGGTCATCCAAAACATAGTGGCTCGTGCAGCATAAATCAGCTGACTGGTTCCTTTTAATGTGTAATTGTTGTTTCAGGTGAACCTGCAGCAGGATGTCCGTGCTTTCTTCTAGCGCCTCAATCCCCCATCTTCTCTCAAAGCATCTATGGTATCTCCTTCTCAGTAATGGGGACATCTGTCTTCACTGATTATAGATTCTTACCCATAAATTGAGAGTGAAAGATTAATCCAGAAGGAGAAGAAAGCAGATTTCTCTGATCAGATATATTCCAAAAGTTTTTATTTTCATATTTCCTATAGATTCCTGAAATATATGTTAAGCAACGATTATGCTTTAAATTTGTATAACCCATTCAGATGCTTCAGATAAAGTGTGCTGTATAGTAAGTGGTAGGTGTCTCAATACCAACCTGATGCTGTGGATTCCACTGTGAATAACCGCAGATTACTTCCATAAATTACAATAAAGTTATTCCTCTAGTTAATATGTAACAGAAGTCAAAGCTTCAGATGTGGATGTCAGCAGTAAATTACCTACAAATTCTGCGCCTCAGCACATCAGTAGCATGTGAACATGTCCATATTTTATCCTTTTTAAATTTGGGATAGTTGTCTAAATTGTAAGGATAATTGTATGTAGGCTGCATCTTTTAGGCTGTATTCACATGTCATGGTCTTAGTTTTCTTTAAGGCTTGCATCAACTTTGAAAAACAAACTATTAAAAATCGTGTTTGACTTTTTTTGGGCAATATAATAGGCAGTTTTGCAAATGTCACAACAAGACCCTGCAGCAGAACCACAACATATAAACACAAACTTAAAGGGGTTGTCCAGTACTTTTATATTGATGGCCTATCCATTGGCCAGGTGCAGACCACCGTATTTGCCGTCCGAGTGTGATCTGACAAAACATCGTATCGCACCCAGACCAATGTTAGTCTATGGGGCTGTGCACGTGTCCAAGGGAAAAGATCGCAGCTTTTCCAAATTTGATCTGATTATCGGATCGCAGTCAGCCATGCAAGTCAATGAGTGCGTGCAGATGATCGCACTGCGCTCGGATGACATCTGTCATTTAGTTGGTTTCCTATCGAATATTATTGACGCTACCCAATTATTCTTCATGTTATAATCAGATCTCAAATTTACAAATACATTCAGTATTTCCTAGTATGTTAATTTTTGCAGTTATAACTTTCTAATTTCTATCCCTCTCAGTTTATGGGCTAATGCACACCACTCTGCATATCCTTCTTCTACATCCAGTTGTACAGAAGTGTAATACAGCTCCCATACCTGTGTATGTGCCATTATTGTACGAGTTTGACAAAACAAATGCTTGATGACATGGTGTCCCGCACAGCTCAGTACCATGCCAGACTGTGTGTGCCCCAGAATGGGCTTTATGTGGGCCGGAAGGTCAATCCTTACCAAGGTCGGTGCTACAAGGCTCCTGACACCTTAGTAAGCTCAGTTCTGGGTGTGAACAGGTCTTGTGTATTTAAGTGATCATCTGATTATTACAGTGCATCTTGTTGGCATATTCAGGAAAGAGTTGCTAGAGATGTTTCCAATGTTAGCCCTCTGGTCCTACTACCAAAAGTGCAGGTATAGCAGAACAGCAAAGACATTTTGAAAACAGATGTACAATACAAAATGGTGTTTAAAGTGGGGGGTGGAAATCATAAATGTGCAATATTCACATAAGCACTCTCGTAGTAATCCACTTTCTAGGGCCAAGTCCTGACTCTCAGTTTCTTTGTCCTGACAGCTGTGATCAATATGAGCCATCAGTAGTTTATTTTGGAATTAATCTGAAAATACTTTTGTTAAAATCACATAGTCCTCAATTCATCAAGACTCTCCATTCCTTTATACATCCTTTAGCTGCAACTCATCGAAAAGGACAGAAAATTAAAAAATATCACAGAAAAATGGCAGCTGTATGGCGTATGTACCAACACCAGATCACAACGCCAATTCACTACAGCATGCAGCAGGGTGCACAGGACGATAAAGGCTCACACCTACCGTTCCTGGAGGGGGTAGTTGCCGAGTATTAGAAATGCTCAAGGATTTTTTTGCACATCTTTTCATTTTTGTTCAGGGTGCAGCCAAGACCTTTAGTGTTGGGTGAGGGAATTTGGATGTTTGTCCTTGTGGGCGCACTTATATGATGCTGGGCGACCTGCTTGATCTAATAGTATGGACATCACCCATAGTTTTAGGCCAGACTGTGCACTAGATCTGTGTGACTGGCGCCCTATGCAAGCCTCATCTGTGTGCATTTTTGATAAGATGACCACCCCCTCCATGAACTGGTAGGTTGTGAGTAGTTGTTTCCTTAGTATTTTGCACGTGTTGTTCCCGCCTTTATCATAGAGGGGCTGCTGCATCCTCATTAGCAATGTGACCCGGTGTTGATAAAGATGGCTGCCTTTTTTCTGTGATTTGTTTTGCATCTTTCAGCTGCTATGAAACACTGCCAGACATGTATTACAGTCAAGCACTAGAGTACATTTCTGTTGTAATTTACACCACTTTTTAGGCGTAAATTATGATGAATCTGTGGGCCTCTCTCCCACACCCCCTCTGGGAAAGTTGGCGGAGCTAGCTGGGACTGCCGTAAAAATCACCAAAAGTCACTAGATTGTAGCGCAACTACAAGTTCTCATTTCTATTCTACATTTCTGAGTAAATGCTATAATGTACCACACTGATGGAATTGGAGGTTAATTGTCCGATCTAGGTCGATCTTACGGATGAAATTGTCTTTATTATAAAATAGGTTTCATGGTGTGGGGCTCTTGAAATCAATCAATTTATGAATGCATTCCATAAGGATACCTACTTTTGTCTAGAAATACGTTTTCTATGGCCGCTTCCTGGCTTTCATTTTCTTAGTGCTGAGATCTGTAATCAATTCTGGCCGTCAGTAAAATTTTTGTTTGCAATTACGGTATTCTGAAAATACTTTGGTTAACAGCCCAAAGTCTTGCAATTCAACAAGATTGGCATTTTGCACGCCACTCTTGATGAAGAGTGCGCTAATGTAAGATGCACCAAATTCATTAAGAAGCAATTGCCTCTTAATGCATGTGTTGCATCTTTCATCTTACTTGTGTGTGACATTTCAGTGGACTATAAATAAATGTGCCCTATGGCAAATGTATAACTATTATATTATGGAAAGCGAAATTGGCACAGCCAGACAGAAAAAAGTTAGTGTATTGCAGGGGTTAAATGTCTATTGGCACTGTACCTGCTCCATGGTACCGGGGTGCTCATCCATAAGAAAAAATCAATGACCAAGTCTATGATGTATAAGCAGAAAAAGTGGTAGCACTCACTGTCCCTTTAAAAACAGTCCTTTATTCTGGAATCACATAAAATAGCAGAGGCAGGAGGTACAATGTAGACCAGACGTCACACCTGCGCGAAACAGCCGTCGTCCTGACGTCTTGTCCACATTGTACTCCTGCCTCTGTGAGCAGGTACCAGCCGTGCCACCTGTGTTAAAGCATAATCGCATGTTTCATGTGCCTATAATAACTGTTCTTCATGTTATTCAGCTAGAAAAAAAATCAATTTGAAAATGGCGCGAATTCACAGTAGCAGCTATCGGATCACAGCTATATACACCGATAGCTGCTACTGCGCAGGCACGGCGGGTGCCATTTTCCATTTGATTGTTTTTTTCTAGCTGAATAACATGAAGAACAGTTATTATTGGCACATGAGAACATGCGATTATGCTGTATCGCAGGTGGCACGGCTGGCACCTGCTCACTGAAGTTTTTTTTTTTTTTTCTTAAAGTAGGCACGAATATTCATTATGTAAATTAGTGGGCCGGCCAGTGAGGGATCAGTGACCTGTCAGCAGTCTGCATTATGAATATCTAATCAGAGCACCCCATGCATGAACCCCGCCTTAGGACACGAGCATGACATTAACACAAAACTGAAAATAAAGATTAAGGGCTCATACTCACTTGAGCCGAATTCGGATGAAAA
>VIAB01001768.1:110657-123618 GCA_009801035.1 Oophaga pumilio | reverse complement strand
GGCAAAATTAGGGGGGTCGGCTTATACACGGGTCGGTTTATACTCGAGTATATACGGTAATTGTGTAAACTAAGATAATGCTGTTAGTTGTTTGCCATTCCCATAGAAAAGCAACCATATATACAGTATCTAAAGTTGTTCCAAAAAACAAGTTTTAAGAAATAATCTCATCAAAATATGAGTCCTCTTAATATAGACATCAATTACAATTGCTCCTTCTACCTTCTTTTCTTTAAAGATAAGCACACAGTGCTATATAATATGATGATCGCGATTAATAAGAGGATAGACATATTGATGGGAGGAGGAGGAGGGCTTCTTTAACCCTGCCTGGTGTGTTCTGCAATCCCAATATCAAAGGATGCTGAAGTGCACAGTTCTGAGCCCTAAAGTTTCTGAGGTGACCATTCTGAACTGTAACAGACAGTAGCTTGTTACAAGGATGTAAGCAGCAGCCTGCACATTAAATAAGCAGTGTGGACACGTGCACTAGAACTTATTAACATTTTAGCCTTTATTTTATTACCTCTGCCTCTCTCAAATATTTGCTTCATAATTAAAATACTCATAATTAGGAGACCCAGCTCCTATTTTTATAGATGTGTTAATTTCCTGCTTTGTAAATAAACCCTTCTCCCCAAATTACTTTTTATAGCTCCTGTTTATTGTACCAATTACAGATCCTGGCTGGAAAGTTAAACACAATCTCAGCTCCTCATTGTTAGTGACTATGAAAGCTTGTATAAGGGACGGTGATCTCAGCCCTGCACCTCTTAATGGTCGTGTTCATCACCAGGAGAAGCCACTCGGTACTTATTTTCCATTGTAATAGATACCGGCTAGTTACAAGCTTCTGTGTATTCTTACACAAAAGGGAAAATTAAAACTATTGATTTAAGTTCTGTAAATGTCCTTTTTATCTGCAGCAAAATTAACTGCACAAGTCAAACATCACAATCTGTATATACTGTATATAGTATTTATTAATATACAATTTATCAATATTTCTTATATTATACAACATACAACTTATGAATTTATATATAGTCATGGCCGTACGTGCTGGCACCCTTGTAATTGTTAAAAAAAATGAAGTATTTCTCCCAGAAAATTATTGCAATTACCGTACATGTTTTGTTATATACATGTTTATTCCTTTTTGTGTATTGGAACAGCACAAAAAACGTAGGAAAAAAAGGCAAATTGGACCTAATTTCACACAAAATCCCCAAAATGGGCTGGACAAAATTGTTGGTACCATCAACTTAATTTTTGATTGCTCACCCTTTGGAATAAGTAACTGCAATTAATCGCTTCCAATAACCATCAACAAGCTTCTTCTTTTTCAAACTGCTCCAGGTCTCTCATATTTGAAGGCGCCTTCTACCAACAGCAATTTTAAGATCTCTCCACATCTTTAATGGGATTTAGATCCGGACTCATTGCTGGCCACTCCAGAACTCTCCAGCTCTTTGTTTCCATCCATTCCTGGGTGCTTCTTGAAGTATGTTTGGGGTCATTGTTCTGCTGGAAGACCCATGACCCAGGATGCAAATATACCTTTCTGACACTGGGCACTACATTGCAACCCAAAATCCTTTGGTAATCTACAGATTTCATGATACCTTGCACACAGTCAAGGCACACAGTGCAAGAGGCAGAAAAACAACCCCAAAACATCTTTGAACCGCCACCATATTTGACTTTAGGTACTGTGTTCTTTTCTCATACTGTTTTCGGTAAACTGTAGAATGATGTGTTTTAGCAAAAAACTCTGCCTTGGTCTAATCTGGCCGCTCACAAGCAGCACGTGACCCCCGGCTGCAGCCGGCTCTTGCTTCCGCTGACGTCCCGACAAGTGCTGGCAGCAGCCGGGGGTCCCTCTTTTTCCTTTTGCGCTGGCTGCCAGGTTGTGGGATGGTTATCCCCCTGCATCACACCCGGCATCCACCAAGCACCCATTCATTGAGAAAGCGCGCGGTGGATGCTGGGTGTGATGCGGGGGGTTTCTTTGCCTGTATAGATTGGATGGGTTGAAATATATGTAATTAGAAATTTGGTGACCTGTTCAATACTATTTTCACCCCGTACATATAATTGTTTATATACTTATGCGCTTTCTATTTATCAGACTTCCCATAGAATTATGTCTGTGCTTGATGGTTCCTATATACACTGCTTGGCTGGGTAAACTGTAGAATCGCCTAAGACTTACATTTTTTAAAGGGTCACAAAGACTATAAACCTCAGTATCAAATGTAAACCACTCGCTATTATTTAGCGGTGCATGGTGGTATTTGGGAATTGCATTATTATGTGTGATCCACATAGCATATATTATGAGGCCTCTTTGGATACTGCATATTTTTTGAGAACTATGTGTGAAGAAATTGTGAAGAAAAACTACCTAAAGGTTGTTGGGAGGAGCTAATAAGCTCTTCGTTCAGGACCCTATTTTATATAAAACTGACACTGCAGGTAAACCTCTATTGAATGGCTACAACCCTTTAGGAAGTCAGTGATATCACCCAGTCCCTGGAAGTCCAGCTCCACCTCCTCTTCAGGTCCTAATGCAGCTGCTTTTCCCTCCTCCACCCTGCAAGGGACTTTGCAGTGATGTAGAATTGTAGTTTTAATGATGACTCATGCAGGGAAAAGAGACTTCCTGTTTCTACATAGAGCTTAGAAGGATTCAGCTAGTCAGTTTATAATCACGTGATGTCATAGACCGAATGGAAAATAGAAGAATTATCTGGATAGAAAGGGGAAACGAGCAATTGAAGGTACACTGTGCTATCTAATATGGTGACTGCAATATATTACGAGGATAAAAACTTTGATGGGAGTGCCTTTTGATTGGTTAAGCTTGGTTTAGCACCCAAGAGACATGAGTATTGTAATGAAAGGATCATACATTTTGGGGTGCCATTTTTAGAGCAGTAACCACTGAATATGTGTCTGTGGGGTAGATCAGGTTCATAATAAGGGCTAGTTGCAGGATAAAATGTTGGGAATTGCACAACGGGCTGCGCCAGGGGCGAACATATGATTGGTGCAATCTGGTCAGTCGCACAGGGGCCCAGGAGGTAAGAGGGCCACCACCACCTCCAAAACAGGTGGAAATATGCATTGTGATGAGCTACTGGACTTCAAAGGGCCCATATACTGTTCTTGCACAGGGGCCTTCTTCTGTCTGTGTCCACTCGTGGTCTACGCTACATAGAGTACCATCTTCTGCAGCGCAAAAAATGCTATTTATCCTAACTGACATAATCAGATGTTTCATTATCCAGATAATCTCTATTGACATGAATATGATGGACATGTATCAGATGTCCTAAATGCCATACAATGGTATGAGGGCAGTGTGTGATTGCACGGCTTAGTGTAATTGTTTGCTTTGTAGTAGCTCGGTCCCAGAAATACCATGTAAATATAGTCTAATTTCCACTCATTTCGCCTGTAATCCCCTTACAAATTGGCATTGCGACCAAATTCAGGAGGTGTTTGCATGCTTTACTGTACTTTCTATAAAAATAAACTTTGTACGGTTTATATAAGGGTGGTATAAAAATATAACATAAATTCTGCTGCTTTGTTCACATCTTTGATGTTATAATAAATTGTGTATCCATTGTGTCACTGCTGATTATGAGATCGCGGTGAACCGTCTCTAACTTGTGCCCATTGAGAACAATACAAATAGTGAATATCATGGATATGTATTGACTTGATACATATATGACCTATAGGCTTGTTTAAAAATACGGATAAATTCATCCTTTATTACATAAATCCCTTTTAAATAGTGGTAGCTGTATAAGTACAGAATACACATATTGTGCGATAAGAGCAGCTGCTATACAGCTGACATTGGAGGGCTACAAACTGTTTCAGTCACCTTGCTGGTTCGGATGGCTGGATGGAATGGCAGGACGACAGCTCCGTCTGTCACTGGCTCTACTCCAATCAGCATCACCACTAGCAAACTGACTGGAAGAGAACTGTATGGTTGAAAGGGTTGTCCAGGCTTTGTGTTCAAGTCTGCAGTCACATAGAGTGTGCGCACTGTCAGGATTCTCTGCTGCTGGTGCCGTGACTGGACGGACTTTGGATGGACTGCAAGTTTACGATTTGCATACATGCTGTCACATGCCGACTAGACGTGCGTAGCCTCACTCAAAAGCGAGGCCAGGCACGTCTAGTGGGAATGTGACCGGAAGCATGCAAATCAGATACTTGCGGTCAGATGACTGCTCAGTCTCACCACCAGCACCGGAGAATCCTGACAGTGCACAATGTGAAGACTCACAAGTCTGCAGTCACATAAATTGACTGCAAACGTGAGCCCCAAGCCTTGGGAAACCCCTTTAAAGAAGCTGACAGCACCACTGGTCTCCATAATGGAGAGGGAGACTCACAGTGGTTGATTCTATAAGGACATAACATACTTGCCCTATTCAATCAGACATTGGATGGGGGTCCCGATGGTAAAAGTCTATGGCCTGAACATTTATTTGGGCTGTGTAAATTACTAGAGATATGAGATTGACCTAGTATGGAAGCGTAGGCACCAAATCTACCAAATTTAAACCATGTATAGAAATTTACAGGCAAGTTTAGTCACTACTGATCTGGAGTGAAGCATGCACTCAACAAATCCTAAGCAGAATATTACTGTAACTAAAAGAGTTACTGGATAGAAGAGAAAGACCACCAATAATACCAGAGATGAAGGACAAGGCTATGGAGGACCTCCGCTGATATCACATAACACGTGCTTCAACATAATACTGTATTCCATGGGAACTAATGTCTAGAAAACACAGTGACCGCTGCCTTTTTTGTGTCCAAAACCCCTGGATTTAGAGAAGTCACTACCAGAGTGATTAACAGGAGAAACTTCTTTTACCTGGTTGATGATAATATTTCATTTTAGCAACAAAAAGATGAACCAATAAATGTAGAAAGAATATGAACAGCTAGAAGCCAAAAGAATTTATATAGCTAACTGGGTCCCAAGAGGTCATTATGATCAACTATTGAACTGCAATGGGCCCATATGCTGGGCTTACACAGGGGCCCTCTTCTGTCTGTGTCCGACAGGGATTCAGACCATGGTGATTTACTTGTGTTTTTATCGTAACCTGCAGTAAAGTAGAAAGTTAATATTCTTTATATTCTATGTGACCTTATTGCTTCTTATTATTCAAGAGCCTTATTGTGCTTTGGACTCTCGAATGGCAAACTAAGAGCTCTAAGTATGACAAGAATCTCACTAAGATGTGACCCTGAGATGGGATAGCTTCATAGACAAACTTCATATTCATTGACGCGCTTATAAGATTACAAAAGCTCTTCACTACTGCGGAAAAGAGAGGTCCCATTCTTAACATGCATTTCGCAGATTATATTTCCTGTTCCTTAAAATCTGAGTTTAAAAAGAAGTATGAGAGAAAGAGAGGAGATGGTAACTATTAATATTGAAATACAATTATAAATATTTTATTTTTCAATGTAAAGCTGTGAAGCACGATGGCTCAGTGGTTAGTATTTCGCAGTTCTGGGGTCCTTGATTGAAATCCCACCAAGGACAACATCTGCAAGGATTTTCTCTGTTCTCCCTATGTTTGTGTGGGTTTCCTCCAGGTTCTACGGTTTCCTCCCACATTCTAAAGACATACCGATAGGGAATCTAAATTGTGAGTGATGATGTCTAAAAGGCACTGGTGAAGAAAATAAATAAAAGCATAAAAACTACTATACTGACACCTGACTTACTGTCTTGTTGTTATCAGATTTCCCTATAGTTCTGTTCCAAGCCTTCAGCCTAAAGCTTCAAGCGATTTTATTTCAGCACAATATAAAATGTTACAATTATATTACACAGAATTGGCTTTTTTATTTTTTTTCTATTAAGCCCCTATAAGTGAGTAATTATTCCGTATAGCTGACTGTCAGCTGCTGACAGCGGAGGACGCAGTGATGACGTCATCACTTACACGCCGCAGCCGGGCAATCAGTTCCTATAATGGGGAAGTGTTCTCCCCTCATGCACGATGAAGTGAGAAGCTCCCAGTCCTAAGTGTAATAAAATCTGTTAAAAATCATCCTACTAGATGCCCAATCACTACGACCGGTCAGTGAACCAATGACAAGACTAGAGGGTTGGGGTTGAAAGGTAAATTTAAATATGAGATATTTAACGTCCCATAGATCCTCCTGTCATTTGGCAGTTATGTTATATACCGCTTTTTTGCATTTATTATTGGATTAAACCTTTAGGTTCTGCCCTAGCTCCTGTACACGGATTACTCTTGGATGTTTTTCTGAACTTGACCTTAGACAGTTTGATTTCTCTTCTGCTTCATGTCTTTCCTTTACTCCTGGACTTCAACTTGGCTGTTCTTCTGGCTACTCTACTCTGTATTCTACTCTGCCGCTGTTCTGCCTCGTATTTCTGACACAGTTAGCTAACAACTCTTCCCACAGGTCGCTCCACTAGCCAACAGCTACTCAGTGGGTACAACCCAGGGGCCCCAGCAGCATAGACCACATTCCTATATAATAAAAGGGTGAATACAGAGAGCTTTTGGGGCCTATAAATGGAGGAGCTTGCCTATGGAAGACCAATTTTTAGTTTGATGGATTTGCTGTACTCAATAGAGATATATTATTAAAGGGAATCTTTAATATAATGGTATATTTGGGGATTTATTTGTATCTGATAAGTTTTCTCATTGGCTATACTAACACTGGAATCATTGAAAAATTTACTTTTAACCTGCAGCATCATGAATGCTAATGAGAAAACTAGTCTGGCAGAGAATCTAGTCCTGCTTCAGATCTTCTAAGTATACCTCCCTGGCTGTGATTGACAGCCTACGTAGAGGTGCTACCATAACCAGTGTTGTATATTGGTTGTCAATCAAGCGTGATTAGAAGATCAAAGGCTGGAATAGTCAAGGGGAAGGAGGCACCCTGCCCAACTAGACCTGGCTCGTAAGCATATGGAAAACCACAGGATTAATGATCATTTACCAAAGATTACAACATTTTACAAAGTATGCATTCCTAGTTATTTGTTCTGATGTTTTATTTGACAAAAAATATTTTGAAAAAAAAAGAAACAAACTAGAAAAGATTTAGTTTTGGTGTAGAATTTACCAATTTACTCTTCTTTTCTGAAGATCCCGAAAAGTTAACGTCTATAGAAAACCATCTGCTTAGGAAACCAATACCTCTCGTATTATAAAACCAACATCCTATCTGCACCTGAACAATTCATCTGCTGACCTCAAGTTCTCTAATAAGATAATTCTCCATTCTTTATAGGGTTGTCACTGCATTTAACTTTATCCAAGTCTGCCGCGGCGAAAACCTTCCGATTACTTGCCCCCAGTGGTGAATAATTAATGCCTATATTAATGTAAACCTTTTCCTGAAAGGAATCGGAGGGCGGCTGGGGGAATTACAGATTACGGAACTACTTATATGTCTGGCTCTTCAGAAGTGATTTCAAAGGTCCCTTGAGCTCAAGGCAGAAGACTGTTAAAACGCTCTGGTCATCCAATGTGCCGGTAACATTCACATTAACTAGCAATAAACACATCCACAGGAGCGGCCATTGCAGTCTACTCAGACGCGAGAGACAAAGGAGACGAAGCTATGAAGATGCCTGCCTTATAAATGCATCTTTCAGATACATTTTTCTACAGAATATTCTGTAGCAAAGCAGATTAATACTACACATATTTAGCCTCCTTTAAGCACATAGGATGACTATGAAGTTATTTTTCGTAAAACCTATTTATTCCTTAACCCATTCCCTCCGCAGACAATTTTTCATTCAATCGTCTATTTTTCCCCTCCTTCCAAGATCCAGAATTTTGCTACTTTTCCGTGAACAAAGCCTCCTCTTTTTCTGGGGCAAATTGTAGTTTTAAATTACATCATTCATTTTAACATTCAATGTACTGGATAAAGGGGAAAAGATTCCAAGTGTGGTGCAATTCCGACAGGTTTTTTTGAGTTTTGTTTTTAGGGCATAAATGTGGTGGTAAAAATTATCCTGAATCACGATTCTCCAGGTTGGTAAGATTACAGCGATACCAAACTTACATAGGTTTGATTTTTAATTGAAGTGGAGAAAAAAAAATCTGAAATTTGTAAAAAAAAAAATTTGGTGGGGTTTCTGTTGCCATTTTCCGAGACCTGTAACATTTTTATTTTTCCATCATTGAAGCTGTGTGAGGGGCTTGTTTTTTGCTTGGCAAGCTGATTGTTTTATTGATACCTTTTGGGGATAAATAAAATTATTTGATCACAGTTTTCTAGGGAGGATTGATGACGAAAAAACCTAAATTCTGGCATTTTCATTTTTTTTTTCTCTACGCTGTTTATCAATGGGGTTAATAAAGCTTACCGTATATACTCGTGTATAATCCGAGTTTTTCAGCACATTTTTTTGTGCTGAAAACACCCCCTCGTCTTATACACGAGTCAATTGTCCCAGAAAGACAGTGGGGGAGGGGGAGCAGCGGAGCAGAGAGTGACAGAAGCAGGAAACGGCAGCTGTGTCTAAAGCCTGTGCCGCTGCTAAAGAGAAATTAATATTCATTTCTCTGTAATAGTGCACAATGACAGCCGTTGGTTTCCAGCACACATCCTACTTACCTTCCCTGCGTGCCATCGCTGCATCTTGTTCGTTCTGGCGCCAGCAACTCTTCCGTCGAGCGATCATGTGGCTCCGCTCATTAAGGTAATGAATACTCACGCCTCTCCACTCCCATAGGCGTGGAGTGAATATTCATTACCTTAATAAGCGGGGCAACATGATCACTCGGCGGAAGAGTTGCTGGCGCCAGAACGAGTTGCAGTGAGGGCGCGCAGGCAAGGTAAGTAGGATGTTGTTTTTTTATGTAGGAACCATGCATATAAGGATAGGGGATAAGGAGCCATGCATACAAGGATAGGGATGAGGGGACAATGCATACCTGGCTTATACTCAAGTCAATAAGTTTACCCAGTTTTTCATGGCAAAATTAGGTGCCTCGGCTTATACTCGGGTCAACTTATACTCAAGTATATATGGTATATTTTGACAGGCCGGTAATTTTTTCATGGTGGAAAAGGGGTGTGATTTGAACTGTTATATTTAAAAAAAAATACTTTTTAAAAGTGTTTTTATTTTTTACATTATTTTTTAGTCCCATGAGATTACTTGAACATGCAATCATTCAATTGTCCAATCGCTTATACTATGTACTGCAATACCACAGTATTATTGTGAAAATACAGGTCATGTATGTAAAAAAACGGTACCGGTGTAATCAGTGATTTCGATCAATGAGTCATCCGTGCGCCCATTTTTACCATCACTGTTTTTCTGGCATGGATAAATGAATAAATTACAATGCTTCTCCTATACTTTGCCATGTTAAATGCAGACAGCACACAGATAACACACTGATGCCATACGTGTGCTGTACATGTTTTTCACAGACCCAAAGACTTGAATTGGTCGCTGTCATCTGTGCTGCTGGAAAAACACGGATATGTCTCAATGTGAATAGCAACTTAGGTTATAACGGGTACATGTTGTATCTGTAAAAAACGGATACCACACGTACTGGAAACACGGATGTGTGAAGGAGGCCTAAGAGGAAGACAAAGATGCCAGCAATGGTGGCCTTCATCAGGCCTTCAGCTGTCATGTTAACCCATTAGGGTCATGAAATGGCGTCACAGGGCATTGATGGGAGCTGCTATGCGCTAGGAGACATCCATTTAATCGACTCAGCAATAAATGGTTAATAGCCACAGCTAGCACTCATCTACATCAGTGGCTATTAGAAACAGATGCCAGATATTTAATATGTCTTCCACCTGGGGTGGATCTTGCATTATCAGCTGTGTATTAAGGTGTTATCAGTCATTGTAATACTGGTGAAAACTCTTCCTGAAAGGACTATGAAAGTTACAAGATTATTAATTTTATTTTTTAATAAAGATCGTAATATGAGAAAAAAACATTGCAAAAAAACATGTAATACAAAAACCTGATTTAAACAATATGTTCTTTTCTGACAACACAGGACATTTCCTTTAACCAAAAATTACGATATATATATAATCCTAGCAGCACGTACAGACAGGAGAATATGCTACAGGGGTTTCTATGCACATTGCATCTGCTCCACCAAGATGGATTTATGCTTTGACACTTCTGAACTTTCAGGCATTGCTTCAATGTTGATTTTGTATCTCGTTGTGCTGAATTTCTCTTTGGCAAAATCTAGAAGAGCTTTGCTAAATGTGTTTCTGTGGTGTTAAAACTCACAAGCGGTTTCCAAGAGGGATTCAGACTGGATAATCTGTGCTGGAGGAGCAGTCTACCTACTGGTCGGCATTAGATGTAAGAGAAATCAAAGAGTATCTCTTCATGAGGCATCGCAGGATGCACGTTTTTCACCGCTGAAAGCAAAGTGCCAATGCAGCTTTGAGTTATGAGTGACAGGCTGGTTGCCATGGATACACTTCTTGATGGCTACAGTGATTGTTGTCAGTAGTCACATGCCTAGTTTTGCATGTACGCCACTCATGATATGAGGGCGATACAAAGGAAACATGGGTTCTTTTTGGAATCCTGGGGAAATCTTACTCATGGCGACCATTAATTATAATTCTTCACAGTAGAGGGAAGTTAATTGTTTACAGGCACACAGCTATGACACAGTTCTGAGCTGAAGTTGATCACAGGGGTTTTATTCACGCTTCTTTTCACCAAATCACTTCTAGTCATGCAATGCTTCATCAACATACATGAGTCTCTTTACATATAACTTCTCTTCACAGATAACTTCTCTTCACACACAGTGTTTAAATAAAAGCAGAACTGTACCTAGCTCATGCAGTGACATGGGGGGAAGGGGATGAGTCCGGTGCTGTAGCTCTCTCACGTCTATCTTGAGGTAATAAAGATGCTCCATGCTGTCCTAACTGCTTCTATGATTACAGCAATCTTTCCCAGGAAGAACTGGGATATACAGCTTGTCTGATTTCAGTCTGACAAGAGACACTGTAACACATACCTAACTCTTGGATGTTCAGGACTCAATAGCAACTTTCCCAATATCCCATGGGGCTGATCTAACCACTCCCTGTCTTCTATAACCATTTTAACAACTAAAGCTATTGGATGATTATAAATCAACAGATCAGCTTCTGTCACACTAGGAACCAGTTTTTCTCCAATTACTCAGGTTTTAGACTCAGCACTGGCTTCAAGGACAACAAATGTCACCAAAGCTCAGCAAGTACGTCTCCGAAGTCTGAGGTCATGAGATTTGTTGAATGATACATATAGGTGTAGAACCTCTGTAACTAGACAGCATTGAATGCTGTCAAATGTTATGTTCCATGCTTGAATAATAACATTAACAAATATCTATAAATCAGCGGGGCCAAAGAAATATGTTGATTTTTTTACCAGCGGGGGTCTGGATAAAGACCAGATCTCTAACAGGATAAGCACTTCTTAGGAGCCTAGAGAATCTTAAAGGGGTTTTCCAGGTTTGTTGACTGCAGTAATTTTATGCCACTTTAAACTTCTGAATCTTCACAGCAAGCTAAACACACACAGTTAGAATTCTCTGGTGCTGGCGGCGAGAGGGGACGGTCGTGTGACTTCAATTATGCAAAATTCAAACTTCTGGCTATATCCCAACTAGATGATCGAGGCCTTGCTCAAGTAACTTGTAGTGGACGAGGCCGCACACATCTAGTCGGAATGTGGCTGAATGTCGTGATCTGTGAGGATTCAGAAGTCTGCAGTCACAAAGAGTGATTACAGAGTTTCATCACAAATCTGGACAACCCCTTTATCGCACAGACAATAAGCATAAGGATTTTGGGCTAGTTCAATATTGGTTTGGGAAGATAAACTTGGGTATGCACTTTCTCGTTATTGGGGTTGTCTCATTTTGCCAACAGGTAAAAGTGTAAAGTACTTGTATAAACACGTTTACAATTTATTACCTAAGGAAAAATCTCAAGAAAAGAGGCATTTTTAATCTATAGTTTGCAACTCGTTGCGTAAGTTATCTGCCACTTCTCTGTCTATCTGAGGTGACTGGTTTCCTAGGAAAGGAGCAAATGTTCAAGCTCTTGACCTTAGAGCTCGTGGACACTGCTCTGAAGCAAACTGGATTGCTGGATCTGACCAGTTTTAAGCCTCTGCTTGCAGCAAGATAGAGCGCACAATTCAGGCCAATGGTACAACAATTCTATGAGTCCAAGCTGTCAATCAACAGGAGAAAAGCAGTAAGCTGATAGGCAGATGCCCTACTGAACAACATACATAAAGAATTCACTTTCAGGGATCAGGAGTCAGCAAGCTTACACCATAAAGGCAGCGCCAATTGTGCCAGCAGGTAGTGAGTGGTTAGGACTAGAGCAAGAGTCCAAGCTCTGAATGGATGTGGAGAATTGGGAAGTGGAGCCCATTGAAAAAAAATAAAAAAGCATAAGTGAACAATCATAAAAATGATCAAAAAATGGACAGGTGAGGGGCGGGCACGCACCATATAATCACCAGGAGAGACAGAGTGCAGGACTCAGCACCCCCAACTCTATGTCACCACAGTACATCTTGCGAAAGAATTGAAGATCTTCAGTGGAAAAAGTGACTTTATTGGCCCAAGTGCAACTATTCTGGGACTTTTTCATCCATATCTACCTATCTTTCTACCTGTCAATCTGACCATCCATATGTCTATTCACATACTAACGCATCTAACCATCCACATGTCTATTCACATACTAACACATCTAACCATCCACATGTCTAAACACATACTAACTCATCTAACCATCCACCTGTCTATACACATACTAACTCATCTAACCATCCACACGTCTATACACATACTAACACATCTAACCATCCACATGTCTATAC
>VIAB01001768.1:90991-101099 GCA_009801035.1 Oophaga pumilio | reverse complement strand
GGTAAGAAGAGGCTGCTCACACTGCTGTCCACCCTGTCTACATGATCTAATACTGGAGATACCAGGAATGCAAAAGGTAAGAAGAGGCTGCTTACACAGCTATCCATCCTATCTTTCAGATATTAAATTGTAAATACTAGGGATCCTGAGTAATAACCAATTTAAATAGTTTGTCACCCCCAAAACGCAAATTAAACCATTTAGAAAATCATCTAAGGAATTTAGCTCCTATAAGAATCATACCAGTAGTGTAGATTTTACTTACTGCATTTTATATAAAATATTTTTTTATTTATGTAAATGATGGGGCTTGGTGCACCCTTGGTGTGGCCAAGAGCTCACTGCTCTGTTCTGACACCAAATTACAATCTTCTGACAATGCTCCCTTTCGAGTGCTGCCTGATTTAAATCCTCAGCCCGATTATGTACTGACACAGCATGGAATACACGCAGTGTCAGTGGGTGCAGGTGCCTTCTCATCTCTGTCCTGTCTGTAGCAGCTGTTCACCACACACAGGATCACACAGTATCGAGCGGCGGACGATGACAGAAAAGAGAGATCAGAGGGAGCTCTGACAATGTGTGTTCATGAGCATTTGGATCCAGCATTGTTAGTGCACTCTCATCCCTCTCTCCTATTAGCATTGGTTGCCCCGTGCTGTGTGATCCTGTGTGCAGTGACAAGAGAGAGGGTTGAGATTGCACCTGCACACTGACACTACATGCGCTCTTGGCTCCTGCAGTGTCAGTGCGTGCAAGACTCGGAATTCAATTCAGGCAACGCTCCAAAGTAGGCGCTGTCAATCAACAAAAAGGGAGGTGCTGAGAGTTGTATTTGGGGTGCACTGAACTCTTGGCCATGCCAAGGGTGCACCAAAGCCCCCTCAGTTACATATCTAATAAAATGTTTTTATACAAATCGCAATAACTTGTACATTAAAAATATGATTTTTATAGGGGTTAACCCCCCAATGTGAATGTATAAATGGATTTATTTAATTTTACAGTGCGTTAGGCCGCCAGATTTACAGAAAAACCAAAGTAAAATCCGCATTGTTGACAAGTATTTTTGATGTGATATTTTTAGGAAAAAAAAATGTTTTAAAGCAATTTCTCTATATTCCCCTAAAGTCAAGAGAGAAAAAGCAACACATAGAGGTACCATATAGAAACTGCTCAAACAACTTCATAAAGTGCCTTATCATAACTTTGCATTTACCACCGGGTAAATTTACAAACTCAAACTAAGCTACCAACTGCAATACTGTATAAGAAATGAGGAAATGTGATTCACATCCACTGCCTTCCTTCTGGGTCATTCCAGATACTGAGTGATAAGTTGTCCACGTTTTCTGCTCGCCTCAGTGTTGCTGTCAGTAGGAGAACACGTGGCTAAACTGTACAATCATCATGGCCCTGCAATGTCTTGCAGCAAACTGCTGGGACCTGCGACTACATAGGAGACGATATATAGGGACGGCAGACAAACACTTCCACACGCCTGCAGCTAATTGTGAAGTGACTCAATGATCACATCATCCCAGAAGAGTCCATGTGAGAGATATCACACAAGAGCGCCAAAGTCCACCATCCCAAATATTAACCCTCGAAATTCCATATAGTAGTGGTGATGTGACAGTCCAGAAAAAAAAATGACTACCATCCTAAATATTAATCCTAAATGAGTAAGAATATTCCAGAAAATAAGTCTGAAGAAACTTATATTAATCCTAATATTAATCCTTCAAAGATAATGGTGAAGAAGTTCTGTAAACTACACCCAAGTTGGGTAATATGGTCAACGTAAGAGCTCCTAGATGGGGTGTTACTAAAGGGTTGTCACATAGACAACATTTATCACTTATCCACAGTATAGATGTTAAATGTATGATCACTGAGTTTCCATACTACTGCTTTTATCACACAGGAGAATTTGCGTTCCCTATTCTTATAATTGGTGGGAGTCTTAGTGAGACCTCCAGTGATCATACATTTATCAACTATTCTGTGGACAGATGATGAAAGCTATTTTTTGGAGAACCCCTATTAATCTCCCAGAATCCAGACCCGCTTGGCCTAGACACGGCTGGAGATCCAAGTCTAGAGTGCACGTTGCAACATCATGAGATCACAATGTTGCCATGACCTTACAAAGCAATTGCAAACAGATATCTGGGACCTAGTAGCTGCTGAAAGTCCTGCCCTAGAGTGTGCATCCTAAGGTTGCGACACAAGTCTTAACATCACGACGTTGCTGCAAACTTATAGCGCGTATGCACAGGGACGCTCAGATCCTAGTCACGGCTGGAAGTTCCAACCTAGCCTAAAGATGCCTGGAGTTTTAGCATGTGGCGGCAGTAAGAAGAGTCACCAGCGGAGGAGGCTGGGAGGAGAGAAGTGAGGTGAATATTCATTTTTTTCTACCTTTTGTTATCCCTCTACGGTTCAGCCAGCCATCATTTTGTTCAACTATCAATGAGTGAATGACAAAAAAATCCACATTCTGTAAAAAACAGATTTTTGTATAATTTGAGTAGAATTCAATTCCACCCAAATAAATTCCCTCTACTCTAAGTTTAACATTTCAATACATGTGCATGCCATTTTATTTTGTCACATTTACCCCAATTAATGTTCTTATCCTTATTACAATTAATCCAAAAACATACTGATAGTGAATGTAGGGACAGCGATGATAGTAAAGTGCTGTGGAATTAATGGCGCTATATAAGTTAGTAAAATAAGTAAATAAATGAATAATAATACATCTTGTATGGTAACTAACATCACATCTTGAAAGGTTAATGCTAACATGAATTATTTCCTTCCAGGTTACACATGTACCAGAATAAAAAGTTTTGTGTCTGCACTGGTGCGACATTTGCCAGTAATGTCTTAGTGAAGCATCGGCATATTACATGCTGCTGAAAGCATGGAAGGAGGGAGCAGGTCTTAGATAGACATCGGGAACAGACTGTGCAGAAGGTTACATGTGCCAGAAGGTGAGCAGCACCGAGTTATGAAACATTATCCAACATTCTGCTCGGCTCACATGTGATATTGGTAGCGCGCTGCCCTTCTTTCCTTAGAATTACAAAAGAAAAGAAATGAAGTCCTCAATGATTTATCCATATATATGTCTTGTGTTATTGTTAATATTTCTTTCTCTACATTTACAATGTGTTCGTGATAACAATTAGCAATATTATTTGGCAGCCTGGCAAAATAGGGGTCATATAGTCAAGGGATTATGACTCAATTTCTTCACAATGTCTACTACTCAAATGCTAATAGACTTTGACAGTAAATACATGTTAAAAAGTGTCCTTTAGACCTGCATTACACCAGCATGGGTATGTACACACGGATCATAATCCACTGTGTCTTATAGTACCAGCGCAGGCTTGGACTGGCACACAGGAGAACAGGAGGATCCTCTGGTGGGCCCCATGCAAGGCTCTCCACGCCACTTATATGAGAAGTAGTTGGCACAATACATGTTTTATTATGCACAGACAAAGGCATCACCTCAACATTCATTTAATAAACTTCCCCGTTTATTATTACATAGAAATATAGACAAATTTGCTAAACAGTGGGCCACCAGACTCAATGTTAGCGGTGAGTCCTTGGCACCCCAGTCCGGCGCCAGCGTTATGGATAAAATATTACAAAAGCTTATCCATGCGCTTCAAAGAAAACTTTCATCATAAACTGGCAAGCGCTGCAGATCTTAAATCCAAATTGCGTCAATTTATACTACAGATTATTTTTTGACAAATGTATGCACGCATACAGACCTGCTGAACATAAATAGCAAAATCAATGTGCACTGAGCCTTAGGGCAGCACGGTGGCTCAGTGGATAGCACTGCAGCCTTGCAGCGCTGGAGTCCTGGGTTTGAATCCCACCAAGGACAACATCTGCAAGGAGTTTGTATGTTCTCCCTTTGTTTGTGTGGGTTTCCTCCGGGTACTCCGGTTTCCTCCCACATTCCAAAGACATACAGATAAGGAATTTAGATTGTAAGCCCCACTGGGGACAGTGATGATAATGTGTGTAAACTGTAAAGCGCTGTGGAATATGTTAGTGCTATATAAAGATTATTATTATTAAGATTAGGCGCATGCCTCATCGCTACAGCGCATTTGTTACTAGTCTTGTGGTTGGCCTATTGTATTTTTTCTATATAGGAGAGTCTTTGTTAAAGAGGCATGCAGTGTAGGGTCAACTTTTGTCAATATAAAAAAAATGCAATCGCAAATATCAGTTCCACAAAACTGAATTAATAGAGTACTTGGTTTAGCAGCCAATGTGTTTATGAGCTGTAAGTGAGTGTGTGAATTCACTGCTATTGCCATAGACACCCATTAGTAGGTTTCACGCTGCTATTTAGTGTCATGTGCAAATGGGACACAGAATGCTGTATGTCATAAAAAAGTCTGTGATTTGATGAAAGACTAGAGCAAGGTTCACACTGCGTTCAGGCATTTCAGTTTTCCACATCACTTTAAACAATCTACCAAACATGCCCTAGACGACGGAAAGTGTTAAATATATCTGTTTTGAGCATTAAAACTGAATTAAAATGAGGGGCCTGCATAGATATATGTACAGGTGCTTCTCACAAAATTAGAATATCCTGAAAAAGTTAATTTATTTCAGTTCTTCAATACAAAAAGTGAAACTCATATATTATATAGTGTAATTACACACAGAGTGATCTATTTCATGTGTTTATTTCTGTTAATGTTGATGATTATGGCTTACAGCCAATGAAAACCCAAAAGTCATTATCTCAGTAAATTAGAATACTTTATAACACCAGCTTTAAAAATATTTTAAAATCTGAAATGTTGGCCTACTGAAATGTATGTTCAGTAAATGCACTCAATACTTGGTCGGGGCTCCTTTTGCATCAATTACTGCATCAATGGGGTGTGGCATGGAGGCGATCAGCCTGTGGCACTGCTGAGGGGTTATGGAGGCCCAGGTTACTTTGATAGCAGCCTTCAGCTCGTCTGCATTGTTGGGTCTGGTGTCTCTCATCTTCCTCTTGACAATATCCCATAGATTCTCTAGAGGTTAAAGGTCAGGCAAGTTTGCTGGCCAATCAAGCACAGTGATACTGTTGTTTTTAAACCAGGTATTGGTACTTTTTGCAGTGTGGACAGCAGCCGAGTCCTGCTGGAGAATGACATTTCTATCTCCAAAAAGCTTGTCAGCAGAGGGAGGAATGAAGTGCTCTAAAATTTCCTGGTAGATGGCTATGCTGACTTTGGTCTTGATAAAACACAGTGGACCTACACCAGCAGATGACATGGCTCCCCAAACCATCACTGATTGTGTAAACTTCACACTAGACCTCAAGCTGCTTGGATTGTGCCCTCTCCACTCTTCCTCCAGACTCTGGGACCTTGATTTCCAAATGAAATGCAAAATTTACTTTCATCTGAAAACAACACCTTGGACGACTGAGCAACAGTCCAGTTCTTTTTCTCCTTGGCCCAGGTAAGACGCGTCTGGCCTTCTCTATTTGTGATGAGTGGCGTGACACAAGGAATGAGACATTTGTAGCCCATGTCCTGGATACGTCTGTGTATGGTGGCTCTTGAAGCAATGACTTCAGCAGCAGTCCACTCCTTGTGACTCTCCCCCAAATTTTTGAATGGCCTTTTCTAACAATCCATTCAATGCTGCAGTTATCCCGGTTGCTTTTGCACCTTTTTCTGTCACACATTTTCCTTCCAATCAACTTTTCATTAATTTGCTTGGATACAGCACTCTGTGAACATCCAGCTTCTTTAGCAATGACTATTTGTGGCTTACCCTCCTTGTGGTGTGTGTCAATGACTGCCTTCTGGACATCTGTCAAGTCAGCAGTCTTCCTCATGATTGTGGAGCCTTCTGAAACAGACTAAGGGATCTTTTTAAATGCTTACGAAGCCTTTCCAGGTGTTTTTTGTTAATTATTCTAATCTACTGAGATAATAACTTTTGTGTTTTCATTGGCTGTAAACCATAATCATCAACATTAACAGAAATAAACGCTTGAAATAGATCACTCTGTTTGTAATGACTCTATATAACATATGAGTTTCATTTTTTGTATTGAAGAACTGATATAAATTAACTTTTTGATGATATTCTAATTTTGTGAGAAGCACCTGTATACAGAGAGAGAAAGAGCAAGAGAGAGAACTTCCCCATTGTCCTGTACAAAGTTTGTACACTGTAATTTTTATTTGTATTTTGTATGTAACCCCTTTCCATATACAGCACCATGAATCAATGGTGCTCCAAAAAGAAATAATAATAACTGTACAAAACTTTTAGACAAGTCTGGAAAAAAAATCTGCAAATTTAGAATGCTTTCATGAACAGAAGGGTTAGTAGTTTACCCTTAACGATTAACAATGCAAAGAAAATTAACAAGTCAAATCTAAATCATGTCAACATTTGGTGTGATGACCGCTCATTGCCTTCAAAACATCATCAATTCTTCTAGGAGCACTTGCACTTAGGGATTTTGTAGGATTACGGTCCGGTGTCAGAGTAACCAAACAGGAGAGTATGATTGTCATTTTCATATGTTGGTTGAAACACAGTCATTAACTTAAACAGAAGCAGCTTTGTAGGAGGCTTAAAACTGGGTGAGGAACAAACTGACTGCTACAAAAGTGAGGTTGTGGAAGACAGTTTCATGTCACCGGTCACCATGTCACCATGACAAGACTGAGCACAGAAACAATACACTGCATCGGCAATGTCTCTTCCAGGCAAAGATTTCAATGCAGACTGGGATTTCAAGGTGTGATGTGCAAGTTCTGTTGAAGAAGCACCAAGAAATGGGTAATGTTAAGTACCGTAGATGCAGTAGTTGGCCAAGGATATTTGGTGCAGTAGATGAGAGACATATCCTGCTTTCTTCCCTTCAAAATTGGAAGATGTCCAAAATTGCCACCAGCACAGAACTAACAGCAACTCGTGGGACCCAGCTATACCCATCTACTGTTTGGGAAAGCCTTGAAATATTTGTCTAATATGTTCAGAATATGTGGAACTATAATATTAGCTTTGATTGTCTATAGAGAAATGATTTCTTCATGCAAGACACATTCAGGTTTTTTTACCTGGACTTTATATCTGGATTCCAGCAGATGAATAATAACGGGTGATTTATCTTCCATGTGGGCAGATCCATCAGCGAGCAAGCATCACTACTTACTGATAACTTTTACTAAATAGGATTTGTTGCGCTGTCACACAGAGAATAGTCTCCACGGAGTCACATTAGTCTCCAGACTTAGGGAAAGAGAAAGGTAGGGCTGACGGTTATTGTGAGAGTCACAGTAGGAACTGTAAGGTCACAGTAGGAAGACACTGCCTGCCCGCGGCTAAGGAAGAGAATTAAAAGAAATACACTGAAAGATATATTGTAGATAAACACTGTCATTTTTTTTTCTTGGTCAACTCTACTTTATGTGAAACGGACATTTTTTAAACATATCTTAATATTAAGAGTTACCGTAGTTTATTTCCAATGATTGCTTATATTTGCTTTGTGATGTAAACTTTATTTTATGGGGAAAAAAAACCTTTAGAAGGAGACGTGTATCGGTTATCTTTTTCATGCTGCTGCTTTTATTTTCCACCACTGGCATAAACACACTGGACAAAATGGCACATAAAAGAAGAAGAAGGTAAAATCTTGGAGACCCTGGAACCAAATATTATTTTCTTTCCTATTTGTTGGCAGGTTTACATGGCAGATTTTTACCAAGAGGTATAACAAGTTGATCAACAACATGGGCCATAGCAAACTGTATTGGGACAAATGATCGTTCATACCATTGTTTGGTCACCATACAGTTTTTACATTGTCAAGACCACATCTAGTATTTATATGTAAAAAAAAATTATATACTGTATGATCAGCCAAAGATTGATCATTTAGCTCATTTGTCAGCTGATTGCTTACAATGTCTAAGAAGACTTGTACGGCCAATTATCGGCCCATCTAGAATGCCCTGCAGTCTTTGTAAACTCCAAAGTACTACTTCCAGTCTACTACCGGGGTGTAGCTATCTGGTCGTGCGGGGTAATAGTTGCATTCATGCACTGGACTCTAGGGACAAAATTAATTCTCCCCAAAAAGAATATTCCAGCATCATATTTGGCATATAGTACTTGGGGCTCATGGTCCAGCAAATGTTATTATATAGCCAAAAATGCCAAACATCCTAAATGCTTGTGCAGATGACCGTAATAATCGGATGAGTGATAGCTGTCATTTTGACGGATAGCACTCGCCTATGGGGCCATGCAGATGTCCGAGGAAAAAAATCACAGCATGCCCGAGTTTTGGTATTCGAATCATGCAAGTCAATGAGTGCGTGCCAACCATTGGACTGCACTCGGATGACATCTGAGTGTGGTCTGATTTCTACAGACTGACATCTTCTCATCTGAGTGAATTGGATCACACTATGATGATACTCTGATAAAACTCTGATCAGAGTGTGATCAGAGTGCCATTTGCATAATCAACCCTATTCTCTCGAATTGGAGATTCTACAGCCGTCTGTGCCTGACCTAAGACAACAATCCATGCAGAAGCCACCCCTATAGCGTTGACGTCAGGGTTTGCTCCTATGGGCTGCATGTGGGCCATGTATGTATGCCAAACTTCAGCTGGTTAGAGTGTAGTTAATTTTCCCATGTTAATGAGGCTTTCCTATGCATTAAAGGACCAAATCATCAAGGTTGGCGCTTCGTCCACCAGTCTTGATCCGTGGTGCACTTAAGAAAATTGCCCCAAATTCATTGGCTTCAGCCTTGATCTTTTAGCAGCCATTCACCAGTGTCAGAAATGTACTCCATTTGTGTGTTAATTTACATCACTTTTGTGGCATAAATCTTTATGAGTTTTCAGCACACGAGATAAGGTAGAGCCAAGAGACCACCACATTCAATCACAGCAAACCAACAACAGGTCACCAAATGTTGAAAATCTCCTTTAAATACAATTTATCATATGTAATAATTGAATGAAAATAATCTTGGATCTGACCTCCAATCCATATCTTATCATATATTTGATTTATACATTTTTTTTTTACATCACCAATGAAAAAACGTGAAAACTTTTTTTCACCTTTTAACTCAAGGAGGCGAGGAAAGTGGCCAGAGACAGTGGGGTTTTTTTTGCCCTGGGATTGTGAGGATGGCAAAGGTTGTAGCCACGGGGCTGACACCCAGCGGGGGCTTCTTATTGTGGCCCACTCGGACATTCCAGAAATAGCTTTGGTGATCCCTCAGAGTGCAGAAAGCAGCAGGTTCAAAGAGCTAATTAACCCCTTAAGCAAAACTATCTGAGAATAAAAGTCCTTCTAGAAATGTTCAACATCGTCACTAAGTCCTGAACCAACAAATACAGAAAGATGTCTACATATATTTGGGCAAAAGGGAAATAAATTCCACATGTCTTCAAACAAACCAGAAATGAGGAAATATAGATCTACTACTGGGAACAAATATATTCTTGGTCATTCACATAGCGTATTGTTTATTTTGCTTTATCTTCTACTATCTCTACTATTATGAATACACTTATATTACTATGAGGAGCAGGACTTGACACTACACCCATCAGTGTCTTCTCCTCTTAAGGCTATACTGCATGACTAAAATTTCAGAGGGACTCCAAGCCTCTTCTTATTGGAGAAAAGGCCACTTACATAGTTTTTTTGCATTTTTTCTGCCACTTTTGATATGTATTTTTCTCTGCAACTAGAAATTGGTTGTAAGTCATCAGCAGAATATAAAATCCAATACCAGCCACATTTTTTGTGTCATTTCTTCATACTTTTCATGCATTTTTTGGGTGCTTGTTTTTTTTTTAAACACAATATTCTCTACATGTGGCCTTTTATAGGAGTCTCAATAGGCTTCTCAGGACGAAAAATATAGGTGCTTCTCACAAAATTTGAATATCATCAAAAAGTTAATTTATTTCAGTTCTTTAATACAAAAAGTGAAACTTCTATATTATATAGAGTCACTGCAAACAGAGGGATCTATTTCAAGTGTTTATTTCTGTTAATGT
>VIAB01001767.1:131334-142411 GCA_009801035.1 Oophaga pumilio | reverse complement strand
TGTGTCTCTCTTCCTTCCTTCGCTGAAAAGGACTTTACAGGTAAATTCTTACCAAAATCCGTCTTTTGTCGTTACACCTACAAACTTAAAGGTATTTTATTGGGATTTTATGTTATATACCAACATAAAGTAACAAGTATTTGTGAAATGTAAAAGAAATGAGACATGGTTTTTTAATTATTTAAAAAATATAAATCTGAAAATTATGACATGCATTCATATTAAACCACCTATAGTGTGATACCCCTAAATAAAATCCTGAGAGACCAATTGCTTCCACAAGTCACATAATTAGTACATTAAGTCCACCTGTGTATAATTTATTATCAGTATAACTGCAACCACTTTTCAAAGGCCTCAGAGTTTTTTTAGAACATTAGGACAGCATTATGAAAACCAATAAATGCACTAGAAAGGTCAGGAATAAAGTTGTGGAGAAGAGAAAAGCAAGGTTATGTTATAAAAAACAGCCCAAGCTCTGAACATCTCATGGAGCACTGTTCAATCTATCATGCAAAATTAGAAGGATTAATGCACAACTTCAAACCTACTAAGACATGGCTGTCCTATTAAACTGACATCCCAAGTAAGATCACCAATTAGAGAAGAAACCAAGTGGTCCATAGCCACTCTGGAAGAGTTACAGAGATCCACAGCTCAGGCTGGAGAATACTTGTCCACAGGACAACAATTAGTAATATACTCCACAAATCTGTCCTTTATGGAAAAGTGGCAAGAAAAAAGCCATTTCTTAAAGCAAACCATAAGAAATGTAATTTGCAGTCTGCAAAAAGCAATGTAAGAGACACAGCTAGCATGTGGAAGAAGGTGCTCTAGTCAGATGAGACCAAAGTAGAACTTTTTTGGCTAAATTCAAAATGCTATATGTGATGGAAAACTAACACTGCATATCACCCTAAAAACATCATATCCACCATCAAACATGGTGGTAGCAGCATCATACTGTGAGAATGCTTTTTTTTCAGCAGGGTCAGAAAAGCTGATAAGAGTTGATGGGAATATGGATGGACCTAAATACATGGCAATACGGGAGGAAAACCTGTCAGGGTGGAAAAAAACTTAAGACTTGGGTGAACGTTCAACTTCCAGCAGAACTACGGTCCTAAATATAAGGTAAAAACTACAATGGAATGGTTTAGATCAAAGTATATTCATGTGTGTGAATGGCCAAGTCAAAGTCCAAACCTTAATCCCATTGAGAATCTGTGGCAAGATTTGAAAATTGCTGTTCATAGATGCTCTCAATCCAATCTCACTGAGCTACAGCTAGTTTGCGAAGAAGAATTGGCAAAAATTCCAGCCTCAAGATGTGCAAATCTCGTAGAGACAGACCCTAAAAGACTTGCTGCAGTAATTGCAGTGAAAGGTTGTCCTAAAAAGTATTGACACAGGGAGGATGAATACAAATGCATGTCACTATTTTCTGATTTATATTTTCAAAATATTTAGAAAAATGTTTAATTTCGTTTACCCTTCAGAAAAACTTGATACTTTATTTTGGTATATCGCATAAAGTCTAAATAAAGTGCATTTAGGTTTGTGGGTGTAACGTGAATACATGTGGAAAAGTTTACAGGGTATGAATAGTTTTTCAAGGTACTGTATATAATGTATATAAGCACCTATGACAGAGTGGTAAAACAGATAGGATTTTAGGTTAGACATATGCTACTTTTTAATACTTCAAATATCTCACATGCCAGGGTATTTAGCAATGCAACCCATGTATTTTCATGTTAAATAGGCCTACCCCCATTGGTACATACACCTCTTTCCATGAGAATAAATATGGCTAAAAATCCGGTAGATATAGTATATCTTGACTTTAGCAAAGCATTTGATGAGGTATCTCATACTATCCTTATTGAAAAAAGTGACAAGTATTGTATTGACAAGGCTACGGTTAGGTGGATTTATAACTGGTTCAGTGATCGTACTCAAGAGTGGTAATAAATGGTTTCACATCCAATTGGAAAAGTGTTGCAAGTGGGGTACCACAAGGCTCTGTACTGGCCCCAATGTTGTTCAACATTTTTATAAAGATCTAGATAAGGGAACTGAAGGTAATCTAATCAAATTTGCAGAAGATGCAAATCTAGCAGGGATAGCTAACACTAAAGAAGACAGAGAAAGGATTCAGAAGGATGTAGATAAGCTTGAATAATGGGCCGGTACTAAAGCCCCCGTCTTACACAGCGATCTCGCTAGCGAGATTGCTGCTGAGTTACTAGTTTTGTGATGCAACAGCGATCTCCCCTGCGATATCGCTGTGTGTGACATTCAGCGACGATCAGCCCCCCTGCTGGGTATCGCTGATCGTCGCTGAATGTCCTGGACATTTTTTTTCATCGCTGGTCTCCCGCTGGCCAGCACGCATCGCTGCGTGTGACAGGCGATCCGCTGGTAACCAAGGTACACAGCGGGTTTCCAGGCGTGGGGCTGTGCCTGAAAACCCGATGTGTACCTTGGTTACCAGCTCACTGCATCAGGGCGCTGGTATCCAACGTACACTGCGGGTAAGTAAGCGACGTTATCCGCAGTGTCGCTGTGCTGATCACTGCCTGAGCTGCCTGTTTGGCAGCTCAGCAGCGATCATGTAGCGACACACCAGCGATCCTGATCATTGTCGGGATCGCTGGTGTATCGCTATGTGAGACGGGGGCTTAATAGAATGGCATTTAACCAGGAGAAATGCAAAATTCTACATCTGGACAAGAACAATGAAAATTACATCTATAGAATGGGAGGAATAGAACTAAGCAACAGCACGTGTGAAAAGGACTTGGGTATACTAAGGCCTCTTTCACACACCAGGTTTTCGCCGTCAGGCGAGTTCCGGCATTTTTTCTTAAAACCAGATCCGGCAAAATCTAATGCCGGATCTGTTTTTTTCCCATTGACTAACATTAGCGCCGGATCGCGCCGCATGGCCTTGCGGTGCGTTCGGTTTTTGCTGGATCCGGCTAATTGTCTCATTCCAGCGTCTGGAAAAAACGGCTACTGTAACATTTTTTGTCTCCGGCGAAAAAGCCGGAAGTGCCGGATCCGTTTTTTTGTCTGAGCATGCTCAGAGTAGCCCAGCCCACAGCAAACATATATAAAACATGCCAGTGGGACCACCCTCAGCCATAACCATGCAGCCAGCCAAGCAAAGAGGAACAAGCCGCAGGAGAAGACAGGAGGAGGAGGAGAGCAGAGCAGCATCACCACCACCAGCACCACCCCAAGACATTTTGTCCTTGATGCAGCCGGGAGCAGACGCCAGACGGTAAATATCACAGACAACCCCTTTCAGCCAGGGCCATGCAATATCAATATATTCATGGCCTTTTTTTCTCTATATTCCACAGCAGACGCCGCCCAACAGCAGCAGCATCCACTGCAGCACCAGAAGCACCAGGACCCCAACAAATGGAGTCGATGATGGAGAGTACGGGAGCAGAGGCCAGATGGTAAATATCATACACAACCCCTTTCAGCCAGGGCCATGCAATATCAATATATTAATGGCCTTTTTTTCTCCTTATTCCACAGCAGAAGCTGTCCCTCAACTCCTGCAGCAGCACAGGGCAACACATCTTCATCTTCTGGGAGCACTCCCTCGCATCGTCAGCGTTTACACGTAAAAATATATATTTTTTAAATTCACAATCAATCTCTGCGATCTATTAATTGCATTATTTTTTCTTTATACCAGGAAACTGAAGCTGAAAAGGAGCTCACAGAAGAAGAACAAAGGGGTGGACAGATACCCGGAGTGGGTTCGCAATTCGTAAGTTTCCTGCATGCATCGCAGAAACACAACATCACACTACACACAACACATAGAAAACAATTTAGTACAGACATCACACTGCACCCAAACACATATGCCTACATCCAAGCACATAATTTTATTTTTTTTATAGTCTTCTGAATCTAGTGCTCAGCCAAGAGGTCCTCGCAGTGCCTCCCAGGGTCGTTGGCGTGAGCGACGCGGCGGTCACCATTGTGTAAGTATAACTGTATTTTTTTTTTGTAATATTTTTGCTTGATTTTTTTCCCATTATGTCTTTCCTTGGTAGTTTGGAGACTAATGTATTTTTTTTTCTCTTTTTATTTAACAGGCTTCACAGCGTGCTCCTGACTTATGAATTTTGCACTCCCATAAAGTTTGCCCATGAAGTGAATGCAAGGTCTGCTCCAAATTTGGATGCACCCCAATAACTCAAAAAACAAACATCCTGGATGGCCACGTGAAACCAAAGTTCCCATTATCATAAATTTGGTAGTTCCATACTATTTGCCAATGCATTTAATGCAAGGCCTGGCCTGCCCCAAAGTTACATGCACCCCAAAAACCCTTTGAACTGACATAGTGGATGGCCACATGAAACCAAACTTCTCATTATTATGAAGTTGGTACTACCATACTGTTTGACAATGCAGTGAATTGCAGTGTTAAGCCTGAAGAACCTGCATCGGAGAATTGCAGTGTTTTTTTGGGTGAAGAAACTGCAGTGTAGAATTGCAGTGTTGAGGATGAAGAGACAGCAGTGGAGAATTGCAGTGGTGAGCCTGAAGAACCTGAAGTGGAGAATTGTAGTGTTGAGGCTGAAGAACCTGCATTGGTGAAATGCAGTGGTGAGGCTAAAGAATACCTGGCAGTGGAGAATTGCAGTGTTGAGGCTGAAGAAACTGCAGTGGAGAATTGCATTGTTCAGGATGAAGAACCTGCAGTGCAGAATCTCAGTGTTAAGGATGAAGTTGAGAATTGCATTTTTGAAGCAGCTGACCAACCTCTACAGTTCCCATTATTATGAACTGAGTCTCCCATACTGTTTGGCTATGCAGTGAATGCAAGGCCTGGCCCAAATCTGCACACATCCCAATCCCCCTTGGAAGAAATGTGGAGGAGGGCCTCATATAAAAATTTTCTAATTTTTTTAATATCTGGATTCCTACAAATGGATCTCAAGACCTTCATATTCCAGTAAATGGTGGTGGGGAATTACTAAGTGTCCACCGACTGTGTTCTAGACAAATAAACTTTTTATGCCTAATTAATTTTCACACTGTAAAAATGTCATTCAGAACTGTTCAATTGTAGGCAATACTTATTGCCCTCTGGTTGAAGCATGTTGTGATATCTGTGATCTGAATACAGAGAAATGCTGAAGGGAAATAGATCACGCTAATAGTGATCTAAATACTGAGCTGTGTACAAAGGAATGCTAGTAGGACACAGATTGTGTTTTTTTATCAACTTCATCTGCATTTAAAATTTTTTATTTAATGCTGGTTATTAAAAAAACAAAACTTGACTATCTATTCGCTTTTCCTGTACAACCCTGTAACTTTTTTTAAATTGACATTTATTTGGAGTCCTCATTGGGAGGGAGGGAGACACAAGAAATAATAGGCGAACTTTGCAGAGACCAAAAACACCCCTTTGCAAACAATAACGTGGCTGTTGCATCATGGAACACATTCACCCTGGTGATCTAGTGCTGTCTGAAGAGACATGGACGATGGCCTCCTAAAAATATTTGCCCAATTAAAGGAGCGGGTCGCCTATACTTGTAATACCCATAAACTATGTATATGGGCTGACAAACATTTCCCCTTGGGGGGTACACATCAACATAATGTGTAAACATATTTTTTACTGGCATCAAAAACACCCTTTAACACAATAACGTGGCTGTTGCATCACGGACCACGGTCATCATGGTGATCTAGTGGTGCTGGATGATGAGGATGAGGAGAAGGAGGAGGATGACAACAGCAAATAGGTGAAATCAGGCAGCGTGTACCCATGTGTGGGTGTGAAGAGGTGCATGCTAATAGAGTTCCCCAAAAAAGATACTGGATTACAGTTTATGTTTCACTGCTATCATTCGGTGGTGTACAGAAGTCTGGCCCAATCCAGCCCTTGTTCATTTTTATAAGAGTCAGCCTGTCAGCATTTTCAGTTGACAGGCGGAAGCACTTATCAGTTAGAATTAAACCAGCGGCACTAAATACCCGATCTGACAAAACGCTAGCGGCAGAGCAGATCAGGACCTCCAAGGCGTACAGAGCCAGTTCATACCACGTGTCCAGCTTAGATACCCAATAATTATAAGGAACAGAGGAATCACAGAAGACGTTGGTACAGTCAGCAAGGTACTCCCTCAGCATCTCCCAAAACTTTGCACTCCTTGTGAGAGTACCCCATGCCTCAGGGCCTGTGCGATGAAGGGTCTGAGAAAACTCTCCCAGAACTTTGCCAGTGTTACCCTGCCTCTCTTGGATTGGAGTTGTGTCTCTCTCGCCTGTACTCCTTAGTTGTCCAACAAACTGTGACCTCTGCCGCCAGCGTTTTCAGAAATGCCACAATTTTTAGACAACAGATAGGTGAGTCGTGTGATGGAGATACCAGACTTTAAATTATCTGGCCGGTATTTTTTTTAAAAACAGAAAAATAGTGTCACTAACTAGCCAAAGACACAGTGAAAACAGTTCAATATAGGCCTGAAATGCCACAATTTTTAGCCCACAGATACGTGAGGCATGTGACGGAGATACCACACTGTAAAATATGTGGCCTGTATTTTTATTTTTTACAGCAAAATAGTGTCACTAACTAGGGTAGTGTGGCGTTCTCATGTGGTGTATGGCTGAGGCTTGTACTCATGACAGGGTATGATGTATCTTACGGTGGCTAAGCTTTCTGTCAGGAGAAGAGTCAACATGTTGGATGGATTGTATAGTGGAAACACCCATATCATGGAAGTCATGTCTACGACCGCGACGCTCTCCAATTGAAACATCTTCAAATCCAGCCGAAATGTCAAAATCTCTAGCTTCTGGTCTGCTGGGGATCCTTTTTGACGTCCTCATCCAACAAATTCTGTATTAGTAGGTGATGGATTGAATCTGGGCCAGGAACACCAGGCTTTGGTAGTTAGTTGCGAGTCCTGGCCCTGTGCTCTTCCATGTGCTCTTGCTCTGGTTCTTTCAGTCATGATTTAATCTAGAAGTTTTCGCCTTCATAATCCGCTGACAGAGTGCAACACCACCCCATCGTTGACCCTCTGCTCCTCAGACTTTCTATCTGCACAGTAACTGCCTCTAGGCAAAAGATGGTGGTAGTAGTTGGTGCATTTGAGTCCCAGCCATGAAGCAGCCATAAGAATTTGAAACAAGTCTTTTTACTGAAGGTAATGGGAAAAATTATTATTTACAAACAGCAGTAAACTGAGGTACAGGATTACACTCACTGTTGATGATTGCTATGCACCTGCAGACAGGCAGATCTTAGTAACTTTTGGTTTTATTAAGTCTGAATATCTCTTCTTCAGCACTGTGCTCTGTTTCTGCCCTGTGGTAATTCTTCCTACTAGAGGTGCAATGGTAGTCTTCCTCATATGAATACTATTAACTCTCCTTTTCATGCCAGTCCCCTTTTTAAGCAAAGCCGTCAGGGAGAAAGTAGGTAATTCCTTCACCTACAAAATGGCTTCCTCTTCTCAAGATGTCTGACCACCAACTGCTACTTCAAATTTAAAACTGTCCCCTAGGACTTGGCTCCTCTTCCCTTCTATGTGACTGTAGAGCTACAGTCATTGGCTGACTGCCCTGAGGCATTTTTCAAGAACCTTCTGCATATTAAAACAGAGCTGGGTCACCTGATCAAGCCAGGGAGGAGAAGATTAAACCATTTTTGTGCTGCCTGTCAGCAGGTCTCACAATGCATTTAAAATGCACAGTTCACATAAAAATTCACAGCATTTATATGAAAACACACTATATACATGGTATCCCATAGAAATGGCCACTTTGTGGGATACCACGGTAGCACACAGCAAAAACAGTTCAATGTGACGGAGATACCACAATGTAAAATATGTGGCCTGTATTTATATTTTTTTTACAGGACTAGGGTAACACACAGCCAAATAGTTGAATGGAGGTCTCAAATGCCACAATTTGTAGCCCACAGATAAATGAGGAGTGTGACGGAGATAGCACACTGTAAAATATGTGGCCTGTATTTTTTTTTTACAGCAAAATAGTGTCACTAACTGGGGTAGCACACAGCAAAAACAGTTCAATGTAGGCCTGAAATGCCATAATTTTTAGCCCACAGATAGATGAGGCATGTGACGGAGATACCACACTGTAAAATATGTGGCCTGTATTTCTATTTTTTTTACAGGAAAATAGTGTCAAGAACTAGGGTAACACAGAGCAAAAACTGTTGGATGGAGGCCTCAAATGCCACAATTTGTAGCCCAGAGATAGATGAGGAATGTGATGGAGATACCACACTGTAAAATATGTGGCCTGTATTTTTATTGTTTTACAGCAAAATAGTGTCAAGAACTAGGGAAAGACACAGCAAAAGCAGTTGAATGGAGGCCTCAAATGCCACAATTTGTAGCCCACAGATAAATGAGGAGTATGACGGAGATACCACACTTTCAAATTTCTGGCCTGTATTTTTTTTTTGGCCAGTAAAATTGTGTCAATAAGTAGGCTAATACACAACAAAAACAATTCTATGGAGGCCTGAAATGGCACAATTTTGAGCGCAATGATATGCAATCAGTGTTGCTGACAAAACCCAGTGTAAAAAATCTGCTCTGTAGCTAAATATTTTTGTGGCAGCTAAATATTTTTTGGCAGCAAAATGGTGTCAAGAAATTGTATAAGACACTCCAAAAAAATGTTACAGTACCATAAAAATGGCAGAATTTTCTGCACATTCAGATGTGATTGTTGGGACAGGCAAACCCGTTTAAAATAGCTGGATTTTCACGCTGTACTATGAAAAGGATCTGGTTGTATTCTGCAGTGTCAGCAAGCAAATGGAGAAAAAAAGGTGTGCTCTGGATTGCATTTGAATCAAATAATCAGGATTAAGATGCAAAAAAAAATATTCCTGGCCACTGATACCTGGGGCTATTGTGAACACTTTGAATCTGGCTTCTGAGTTTGGGCTCCCTCTGGTGGTTGCTGCTGGTAATGGAGCCGGTCTGGTTGACAGAAGTTGATTACCTGAGGAGGATGATTGGAGATCAGGTTTTACTGATTGGGGAGATATAAGTGAGCAACCTTCCCAAAGTTGTTGCTGGTGATTTGTTTTCTTCCTGAGCCTTCTGGAAGTCAGCTTGCTCCCTGCTGTGTCCTGCATCTTTCAGATAAGTTATTTGGCTGTTTAAATCTGTGGCATTTGCTTACCTTTTGCTTTTCTCAGTTTTCTGCCTTGCTGGAGTTAGTTCAGCCGGGGTCCCTGCAAGGACCTGTGCTGGACTCTGTTTTCATCTGCCGCAGCTTATGCCAGTCTTTTCTGTATTTCTAGTTCCCTGTTATTTCAGTATCTGCGCCCAGTGCACACCAGAGTTCTGATTTAGCAGGGGAGAGGTCGTGTAGCCTCAGTATTTTTGCATATCAGACATGTTGGAATTTTTCTGAGGGTTTTTGCTGGATTGCAGACATTATCCTTTTTTGTCATGTTCTATATAGAGAGTTTGGGTCCCAGCATTTGCTTACTCTATTTTCTGTCTGTGTTTGTGCTTCATCTGTCTCACCGGCAATATATGTTTGAGGGCTATCTATTCCTTTGGGGCTCTATCCGGGACAGTTAGCTTTTCCCTTTCTCTCTTTAGGCTTAGTTAACGATTTGGGTGTGTCGAGGCGTCTAGGGCATCGTAGGTACGTCCCACGGCTAATTCTAGTTGTGTTGTCAGTTTAGGGGTCTGCAATCCGCTAAGTTGCCAACTTCTCTGGGTGTCTGGTTGCCTAGCCTATTTTTCCTAATATCCTCCTCAGTTACCGAATCATAACATGGGGCTATGTATATACAGTCAATATATGTAATAGGCAGCAGCAGACAGTAATGGAATGGACCCTTTTTATATATGCCACTTACAATGCCTGCCTGACTAGCAGTGGTATATTTATACCCACATACAGTGCCTGCATGCCTTGCACTGATGTGTATATACCCACATGCATTCCTTGCCTACCTAGCACTGCAATCTATATACCCCGTAATTAGTCCTTAGAAGGACTGTTGATTTAGCTGGAATTGTGTATTTTTTATGGTATACCCACACTATCTTATCAACCCCCAAATCTGACCCTATCTTGGCAGCAACTCTCCCTACTCTCGCCGATTCCCTAGCTAAATATGACGAGCAGGGTGGAGCGAGGTCTGATATAGGCCTGATGACGCTGTTCGGCCAGCCAATCACTGTAATGCCACAACCAACATGGCTGCGGCATTACAGTGTGTGGCAGACAATCCCTGCATGTTGACTGTCAATCTAAAGAGCACCAAACATGCAGGGCGGGGACTCGGACTCCCGCCGAACAATCCCGGAAATGCTCGGCCCTCGCAGAGCACTGCGAGTACAGCGATGCTCGGGCGAGCACCGAGCCTTACCGAGTATGCTTGCTCATCACTAATGATCATCCCTTTAATCCAGATGGTCATACAACACAAAAACATTAATAAATAACAATTTCCCTCATGTCTGCTTTACATCAGCACCATTTCTAAAATGTACTTTTATTTTGTTCTCATTTTAGGTTTAAAAATGTAGCAGCAATTTTTCATTTTGTCAAGGAAATTTGCAAAATTTATTTTTTTAGGGACCTATCCAGGTTTGAAGTGACTTTGGGGGTCCTATATATTGGGAAACCACCAAATGTGATGGCATTCTAAGAACAGCACCCCCTGACATATTGATAACCTCTGTCAGGTAGTTTATTAAACCTTCAGGTAATTTTCAGGAATTATTGCAAAGTGGCATAACAGGAATGAAAAAGTGTATTTTTGCCATCTAAATGTCGCTAACTTCTGAGCAGGTCACTATAGCCAGCAGACGCTAAGGCTGCTATTTGGCCATGAACTGCCATGGCAAACATCAGGACCACACAATCAAGATCTCAGGGTACTGATGGGGATAAAGAGGAAGCCCCACACTCTCTTAACCATTTAGATGCTGTAGTCACTTTGATGGCAGCATCTAAGGGCCCCGTGACACCTAGCGACACACCAGCGATCCCGACAACGATATGCACT